>JAANDH010000555.1:114668-193886 GCA_011799765.1 Nymphaea thermarum
AATATATATATATATATATATATATATATATATATATATATATATATATATATATATATATATATATATATATATATATATAGTTAATTACAAATAAGAAAATTTTTAAAAATATCTGACACGTACCAGTGATGCTCATCGGGAAATGATCAACAATTACCAACAGTCAAGAACGCGGGGAATTATAGTCCGGACAGAAATTTTATCGATGGTGCCAACGGCTCTATTGCCCCTGACGGTTAGAGCCGTCGGAAAAGTCTAAAGGGCATGCGTAGAACTCTTGATCAGCTAGTGAATCGAATCAGTTTGCCACAGATTGAAGCTAACAATATTCAAGATAACAATATTGGAGCAAATTTCTCGAGGTACAACTCTACCTTGCTTGGTCTTGTTTCTATCGAGATTCAAATTTGGATCAGGCGTTACTCTTTTGGATTTAAGTAGCATTTAACATGGTAGAGAGCGGTGACCACGTCCAATCGCTTGGAACTTCGCACCCCCAATCGTAAGCCATCCGTCGCCATTTTTGCCTTGAAGAAAAATTTACTTTACACGAGGTAAAATGCTTCTACAGCGAGCTCTTTATGATCTGACGACTGCGTTCAAAAGCATTAATTCCTGAATCTGATTCTTCCTTCTCCCCGTTAGTGCGAGCGAATCCCACTTACCATCAATGACATCGTATTTCACCATTCAACGTGGATTACAATTGACCTTTCATATCACATCATTCAAAAATGAGAAGAGGAAGAAGAATGAGAAAGAAAAAAAATGCATGCACCGGAGCCATTGCTTGTCAGCCACACAAAGTGGGCATTAACTGCAACATGGTCATTTTTCACACGCAACGTTGGCTATTCTAAATGGCGATATGCAGTCATCAAGGAATCTGAAGACTTCAAGCTCTGTGGATTCCTGCAGCCTAATTTCCACAGTGGTGCAGTCTATGTTCAGCCTATATACAAAACCATAAGGACATATATAGGTCAGCTAAGAACTTGCTCACTGACAGTAGGATGAAACTGTTCATGTCAAGCATGATAAGAGAAGTCAGTACTGTTGCCCCTGCAGTGTATTGAAGGAGCTGCTTTCTGAACAAATATGGATAAATAACAAGCCACTGTTCTCTTGTTTGTAGTATAGGCGCTCTGACTTTCTTCCTTGTAGCACGTCCCAATTTCAATCCAGTAAAGGCTTGTGCACAAGAGAGAGAGAGAGAGATGTATAGAGAGTAAAAGTTTAAGATTGGGTATAAGAATAAGATCGAGTGAATATTGGGTATAAATCATCAGAATCAGGCCTTCGTGTATGATTTGAGACATGAAAGTCCTAAAACTTTTCTACCGAGTCACTTTTTTTCCACAGTTGTGGTGCCATAAAGAAGACAAGCACATACATCAAGCAATGCCTATATCTAATGAAACAACCATATTCAGTTCACCTGGCAAGATTACTCTGATTAAAAGTTTGCCAACATTGTGATTTTTAACAGAGAAGAAGTTGTAATGCCCCACCTTTAGAGTTTAATCTCATATTAAAGATTGTGAGGACTCTTCTAGGGCTTCTAAAACTAATTGTTAAGTAGTTAGTTGTCCTATTTATTAACATTTTTTTTTTTTTTTTTGCTGGAACCAAAACTAGTAGGGGGCTGGTTAGGATTCGTCAGACCATGTCCCCAAGCACCCCCAGTGCACAACCTTTTGAACCATTTGCTAATTTCAGCTCACGATCACAATCAAGATGCACAATTGCAAGTTGTGCCAAGGTGCAGTCACATCTCCCCATTTTAAGCTTTAAAACAAAATTTTATCATTTCCTGTTCCTGCACAATGATGCATTGTGTTTGGTAAAGCTATTCACAACAAAACTTTCTTGGTCCTTCTAATAAGCAAATAGTAAGCATCGCTCTAACCGTTGCACTTACAAACAATATGATAGGAGGCCACAATGTCTCAAAATGCAGGGAGATTGCCTTCATGGCAGACAAGATAGGGTTATCTTTATAGATCAATAAGTGAACCCACTCAGTGTTGTTATACAAACCTGTAGACATTTCACTAAGCAAAGTTCACAGTCATCAAATTAAAATAATCGAGTTCATTTACTAGAATCCCAAATACACAGCATGTAAACTCCATTTGGTGGCACCTATTTTATTGATCCTTTTGGATGCACTGCATATAGAAAATGAGTTATTTCTGTTTGTGTCTTTCCATATGCGAGCATGGGATTTGAAGGAGATATTCAATGATTAAAGGGAGATGAATAAAGTATATCAAGCACAATATAGAGGATATTCATCCATCAAAAGCAGGTCTAGACAAGAAAGTGTGATTATGAAAGTTGATGATGATTATAGTGGCAAAAGCGCTGTCCATTCTGGCATAAAGATTCCAGTACTGTTGTTTTGTTGCTGCCTACTGTATTAGGCTTGTCTGCAACGACACTTTAAACGCTTTTCTTTTAGAATTTGGCCCCATAACGACATGGAATTAAACCCATGCTCCTTCATTAAGAAGCCCGGTTCATAGATATATTAAGTCCTTTTTGCAAGATTGTTTTTTCGTTCCACATGAACCTGCGTAGCTATCTGAGAGAACTTGTTTCATATGTAAGGTGGAGATTTGAATATCTTCTGTTTTCGTTTCTTGCAGGAAAGCAAAAGCAGTGTACAGGATTATTAGTAAACAAAATTAGTAATTTCATATTAAGAATGATATAAATGCATATAGTAATATCTTCTGTCTCTATATTCACTTTTTAACGAAAAAGTAATTTTTATGTTTTTTTATGTCCATTTTATTAGTTCTTTAAAAATTGATAGGAGATGCCATGAAAGCAAGGATGCCATGGTAGTGGAGTAAATTAATCAAGAGAACTGCACTTGCAGAAGTTTTATCTCTCATTCTTATACTTTTGTTCGTTTCAAATGGTAACTTTGTCATTAGCTATTGAAGCATAAACATTATCAGAGTCATCCTCATATTATAGGCAAACTGATGGTTTTCCCCTGCTATGAAGCTATCTGGATTTTATTACTTTTATCATCTCGTTGCCATGTCCAGCAGCAGCATATGCAAATCAGTCGCAAGAAAAACGTCATGTTTGGACATGGAAGTAGGATATTCCGGGCGGCCGAATAAATATATAGATGAGATTACTGATTACAATAGATTATGATGAATTGAAAATTCTCGAGAAAGAGACCTACATATTACATCTGATCACAGGAATAGTTTTCAGGGACAAACAAAAGCATTCATAAATGTCCCCAATTATTTTCAGTTTGTTTTTACCATTGCTAGGCAAAATGCTGCGAATAAACCCTGTGAGATTCGAATCAAACTGGAGATCCGAAATTATATTCGGTTGCATGGCATGAGCATTGGCAACTTCATCCACCCTTAGCCCTATTAACAAAGTTCAATCAATCCTATGAATTAGAACCAAGATGATTTCCAACATCTGGATATCTACTGTAGTTTTCAGCCGAGAAAAGGATTTCAGAGTCACCAAACAAAACCGTCTAGATCATCTAGACCTGCACATTTGAAACTATCATGAATCAAGACGAGGGATGTACCGGATGGCTGATTCAAGAGATTTGCTGCCATGGTTGGGAAGCATTATGGATGCAAATTCGGCCAAGTTGGCGATGTAGATTTTGGAAAGAAGAACCTATCCTATGGTTAACTTGTTTACTGATTCAGATACCGTGTTGATGAAGATTGAGCATATGATTACCTTAGAGTTTTTCAAGTTAAATTAAATGTTTGAGTTAAGAAGGTCAAAAGTTCAACTCTGCCTCGTAATTAATATGATCTGGCTAGTGTCTGCCTGCACAACCCCAGCTTTGGCCAAGCAGGTCTAAGTAAAGTCCGTCTTACTTACAGCATATAAGTCTGTTGAACAATACATACTGAGAAATGCTTAAAGAACAGGCCACCTAATGAGAAATGCTTAAAGCACCGGCCACTAAAAGTAAAGCTTCAAGGTTCACCAAATTTCTTAGGTCTTCCTTCCACCACTTGATACCGACGCAGCTCTGTACCGGCTTCGGCGATCTCAGGCGGTGGAATAACCTACCTGCTCACCGGAAAATATTGTCGAGGTTACTCTTAGGTTTTACAGTTTACGATGGACGTATTTGACTGAAGATGGAATCGGTGCAAGGGCATCTTTCGGATATTCGCCCCAACGCATTCATGATAAAAATTAAATGGCACTGTGCCAAGAAGCCGGTCTATCAACGTTTTCCTCATTTATGAATCTGCATGATTGATCGGTGCTGTTTTCCAGAAATATTAAGAAACAGCAACTGAAAGTTTGAATCATTCGCTCCTTGGGACATTTAAAATAAATCTTTTACCACAATTAAGAAAGCTTTACCTTTCACTTCAAGGTAACCAAGTCTACTGTGGACACCAGAGAGAGAGAGAGCTGCTGTTTCTTTCTTGGTTTGAAACTAAGCAGGACCCACCTTCATCAACAGACAGATTAGCTTAGAACTCGAGTGCTCCATGTAAATGAGGAAGTAAAAACTTAACTTCGTTTCTCCGATATGATTCTGCAAACTGTGAAAGATTTTCAGGTTGGCAAGATTTTCGAGTTGAAATTTAACACCAGCTAGTCGAATGGTATAAAAGAAGAGCGGATCTTTTTCGTCCCCAACGACGAAATTATGCGGAATATGCCTCTCAGATGCCAAGCAGTACGATCTATCTACTTAGGAAAAGTTGGCAATGGATGCAGTGTAAAGCAGTTCAACTACTCAGGTCGGCTACCCCACTGGTCCTCGCCCGTATGGAACACAGCCATGTCTCAGCAGTGATGCATTCTACCAATGCCTGTGGACATATATATATATATATATATATATATATATATATATATATATATATATATATATATATATATATATATATATATATATATATATATATATATATATATATATAATCTTGGTATATTCCTCCAGTTAAGGTCATTATATTGAAATCCATATATTTGCATACATCTTTTGACAAAATTCATCCCTGATGTTAAATTTTAGTAAAGGATGGTTTTTCTTCTAATAGAAGGATATAAATGCCTCCAAAAAGATGGAGATAACACATTTACCTTCATTGGTAGGGAACGCAAAATTGGAGCTACTTTTCCTTCAATTTTAAATTGACAGATACATTTGTTCCCCTATATTTGATAAGAAAAGGACGTAGATGCCACAATGGATGATGAGGTTTTAGCTGACCTCGACTTGAACTCCCTTGTCAAAACTTGGTTCGTTTATAAAAAAGTGGAGTTGGAGGTCAAATATATGCTTGAAATGTTAAATGGACTGAGTTTGAGTTGTGAGAACTTTACTACTTTAAGTTCAACTCAGCCCGATTATATAATAAATGTTAAATTGTAATGAGAGAATAGTTAGATACAGTCGCAACTAAACATGTTAAACAAGTTAAAAGAATGAAACTTGCTTAACAAAAGTCAGTTAAATGAGTTAAACAAGTTGAGTTCGAACTCAATAATGTTGGGTCGTTGAGTCGATCTGGAGCTCGTTCTATTGACCTGGACTAGCTCCAAGCACAGGGTCTCACGCCAATGAAGCGAATAAACTCGTGCCTAGTGAGCCAACCGAACCAAGTCGAGCCTTGCTCTTAAATTCCGCAACCGCTTTTGCTATCGATAAAATGAAGCGTAAAGTTAACAGTTCAAAATCGCCATGAATTTAATAAGGTCCGCGTCACCGAGCCACCAACCCAACAACAAGGCGGGTCCATGCGTTCGTAAGTTATCTTTTAAAACGGGTCTGCTACCCGAATCCGGGAACCAGGTTCATCGAACCTGGACAATATTTCATTCCGTCAGATTCAATGAACCTGGACAGTTCCGCCGTCCCTATTTGAACCGCCGCTCGACCTCGCCGGAAACCCCAAACAGGGCCGAATCAAGGGTTCCCCAAGCAAGGTGAGGGTGGAAGGCTGAGACGTGGGCTCCTGTGGGGGCAACTGTCGCATTAGGGCTCATTTCCGGTGTTCCGGCGGCCATGGCTTGCTTGCGACGGGAGTCCGACCAGTTAGTCGGAATCAGGGGGAAGATGCGGTTGGATATGCTGCCACGTGGCGGGATGAAGCAGCAGCAGGGGAGGTAGATTGTCCCGAATATTCCCACCTCTTTCTTCTTCCTTTTCATTTTTCGCTTAAAAGGAAAAGACATGGAAGACGACAAAAGAGCGAGGGGAGAGAGGACCGGGTCTGTGAGTGAGGCCATTCTGTCGTATAAATGTTGACATTGAGAGGGCTTTAAACCGGCACGGTTTGATCGGAGGGAGAGAGATCGGAGGGAGGAAGACGACGGCCGTCGGTCTGCAGATGAGCGGCTGCCGGTGGGCGTCGGAGATTATGGCGAAGAAGGTGAGCGTCCCGCTGGACGAGCCGGCCAGGGCCAGGCTGTGCGGCGCCGGAGATCGGTGGCGTGCCGGGTACGTCAGCAGCGGGAGCGAGCACGAGGCTGACTCGGAGTGCCTCGCGGGCCTCGTCCACGGCTTCATGGAGGGAGACGACGACGTGGGGAGGTGGGACGATGAAGAGAGCACGGAGGCGTGTGCGGACCTGGATTTCTCTGACGGTGACGCCTCCGTGGATTTGGAGGAGCTCCTCAGGCCCCGGGGCGGCGATGCCCTCAGGGCGGAGATCGCCGACGTCGTTTCGGATGCGGTCGCGGGAGCGGCCGGGATTGCCGGTGGCCGGCCGGCCCTGCGGAGATCGGTGATGGTCCGGCTGAGGGAGGCCGGGTTGAATGCTGGGATCTGCAAGGTCAAGTGGGATAAAGCCGGCGGATTGGCGGCTGGCAGCTACGAGTACATCGACGTGCTGGCGGCGGGAGACGGGGAGCATGAGCAGCAGAGGTACGTCGTCGACGTGGACTTCGCCGGCGAGTTCGAGATCGCTCGGCCGACGAGGCAGTACGACATGATCCTGGCCGCCCTGCCCCGGGTCCTCGTCTCCCCGCCGGAGGAACTCCGCCAGATCGTGCGCGCCGTGTCTCAGGCGGCAAAGAAATCGATGAGGGTGAAGGGGCTGCACCTTCCCCCGTGGCGGAAGAACCGATACATGCAGGCCAAATGGTTCGGCCCCTACCGGAGGACCACCAACCCGGTCTCCTCCGCCTCGCCAGACGACGTCTCCTCCATCGCCGCGAAGCACCGACCCGTCCTCGGATTCGACTTCGGGAAATGCCGCCCGGCGATGCCCTTCAGGCCCGGCCTTGCCGCCGGTGCTGCTCTCAAGGCCGTGCCCTTCTAATTCCCTGACCCCGCCCCACCGTCCGATCGAGTGATCGGGCGGTTGGACCTGCGGGCCCAGGTTAGAGATCGTGTTCGAGCTGCGCGGCGACGCGTTTTTGATGTTATCCGCACTTGAGTGCCTCGCTGACGTGGCCAGCGATATCTTGAGGAGCGTGTCAAAGGTGTGACGTGGCACGTTATCCGGTTGTGCAAGGGTGGGTGTGGGGACCAGCTGGAACGGTTCACGTCTTGTACAGAGGGGTTTGGTGGGGGCCATCCGTATGCTACACAGCTCGAGCTCGGCATCAGCTCTCGAAATTTTGACTACCTTTTTTGTAAACGACCGAACGATGGCGAATCGTTTCTTATCACATAATTAATAAGCATTAGGCGCTCCTCTCTTTGATATGTGTGTCTGTTTGTGATCCAATACTTCCGGTGGTTTAATCGGAAAATTTTCTTGCTTAAGCAACCGAAGTGGGGATCAAATGTGTACATTTTTAAAGCAAGAATGCGGCAGTCTACCTTTTCTTTTTTCTAAAGCAATTAGTTGATGATGTCTCCCGGTACAGTAATTGTAAAATAGCATCTCTATTGTTTTGCCTTCATGATTAGCATCTTCTTTCTGTCCTTTCATTGAAGATCGATCTCGAGAGGTGGTAAGATACATTCTGCCTCTCTCTTAAACCCACTGATTTTAAAATCAGATAGAAGCAGTTTCAGTAGGTCCTTTGCGCCGCATGGGCAGACGCAGGAGGAGGCGTAAGCGATGGCGTGCCCCGGCGAGAGGCGGGTCGTGTGTGGCGTGTTTCCGGTGTGCGTTGCACCGCATGGGCACGTGCATGCCTGCTTGCTGACTCATGCGTCCTTGCAATCCCCAAAGTTTTATTTGTTTTATTATTTGAGACATCTTTCTTGGCAAGCAAGGTATTGAGAGAGGGTGAATTGATACCAAGAAGTTAAATTAAGGAAGTACTGGAGGGAGAAGGGCAGTTTCGTAAAGGAAAGTCAAAGGCCATTTTCCTGTCCGCTGGAGCTTTGACTTGGGGACAATGAGGACACGGAGTATGGGACAACAGTGTTGGTGCTTATGCGGAGAATAGTTGGTGCGCGTTGCGGGGCATATTCCGACTCCATTCCAATAAGTATATTATCTTACTAAAAGAAAGTATATTATTTTAAAATGTCTCTTTCCGTCACATAAGCATATCGTAAGAGCAGGCGAGGCGGGGCTCACCTTAACCCGGCTGGGTGACCCACTCAACCTAAAACACCATCAATATAACGACTTACACCCAACGCCCAGGCTGGCTTCGTTGTCGTTGTCTTACGTCTCCGGGTGTAGCGCATTGGGCAGCAAGGTTGTTCATTTTCGAGGGGGTTCGTGTTACGACGCTCATGGATGTTGTCACTACCCACATGCTTTATGTAACCCAAGATGAAAACAATAACCATTCACTCTTAAAAAAGAAATCGAAAAAGATCAAAAACTTGTTCTATGAACCATAAATATGTTCGGATTTTAAAGAACAGGGTGTTCCTATTACCAAACAGCTTCAAAGACTTACCCCTCTGATAGGTTGGCTGGCTTTTATTTTGTGGGTCGGGGATGAGCGCATTATTGGACTAATTTGAATTATTTTAAGTTGATTTTAAATAAGATCATATGGTTGTTAGTGTCAGGTTGTGGGGAACCATTTCTTAAATCTTGTTTATTTAAGGGGAAAAAAAAAGAAGAAAGCTTGTCCTCCCTGCCGTACGTTGTCCAGGCACAAAGGAAAAAAAATGGTTTACGGTTCGAGCTTTCACAATGCGGCCGGCAGAATCATATCCCAAAAAACTTGCCAAGACTGCCATTCCTTAGCATGGGTTTACAGGCAAATTTGAACTTAAACTAAATAAAATAATAATAATAATAGTATTATTATTATTATTATGTGCCTCTCAATGTCTATTTATCAATAGTGGAACTTCACCCCATTAGGTTTGACAGAGGGCAAAGCTAGGAATCCTTAGGCCCAACTATAATTTTAAAATTTCTACAAGTACATAAGTAGAATTTTTCATTTTTTTTTTACATATGTTAAAGTAAACATTTTAAAATTTACAAGCATCATCATCCATTGATTGACGTTGTTAATAGCCAATGGCTCATTACTGACTGTCCAAAAGCGTCACATCTTCAAACGTTAATTTCTTGCAGTAAAATAATATATATAAAGAAGAGAAAAATTCTATCCCGACTTCTATTACTCTTCAATACAAAACCATGTTTGATGAAAAGAAAGAAAGATTTAAAAATTGAAAGTCAAAGTTGCAAGAATTAATATATATTGAGAGTTTCTCTCTCTATCTCTCGTATGTAAAATGGTTGGCTGGTCTGCGTCCCATTTCTCTGAGTGCTACTATAACATTAAGAGTAGGGCTGAGGGGTTGCATAAAGCCATTCAAGTGATGGGGTGTGCTTGTCCGTCCTCGTCCCCAATCTCTTTCTCTCTCTTTCTCTTTATATATATATATATATATATATATATATATATTCTTATCGGCCCTAGAAATATTGGGGAACACAGATGAAAGAAAGGCAGTAGGAAGTGGGGCAGACTTGCATTTTTAGTAGATATTAAAGAAGCAAACGGATAAAGTTTGGAGTGTCAATTTTTATCCACATATCCCCTTGCGTGTAAAGACACATTACTCGAACCTTACAGGTCACACATTTCTTATTAAAGTTAAATCGTCAATTGCCCTCCCTTATTCTTCCGCTCTAATCTTGGCGAAGCTTCCTGACCTCAAGTTATAATATTTAGCTCCAGCTCTATGATGGCTGGGATCATGGTCCCCAACGCTGAGTATCAAGTTGTTTTCAGCTTTAATTAAATAAGATCTTTAATCTTCAGTTCACTCCTCCAACACAACTGGTTGCATTATCTTGTCTGCAGATAAGTCTTTAGCCCTTTGATGTTGGAGAAAAGCCCATCAACGAGCAATTTTATATGAACCATGACTAGATACAAGTGGATGTGACTGAACATGTAACATGCGGTTGCGTATGCATATATTTGTGTCTGTAGCGACCTGAGCCACTCTCGGGGTTGAACTCATGGTCCGGGGGATCTCATCCCTCTCTAACAGCTTCGGTTAAAAGGACTAAAACCCATGACAATTCTTTATTTTAACAACTTCTTTTATAAGCTTTTGAAGATCCTTCACAATACATATACATGATGATTGTATGATCTAGACTGCCGTTGTACAATTAATTGTTTACCATCTGATTTCGTTCAATGCAGATCTAGACTTGTGTAAGGACTAAAATGTATGTTAAACAACAAACATTCTAGAGTGTGTGTGTGCTCTAGTTCAAGTTATTTTTATACAAAATTGTTATTTTTTTATTCTTAAAAAATACTGTTAAAATAAAAATAATTTAATTTAATGTATGTATGTCATCAAATGGCTGTTATGACTATGACCATATTGCATAAAATGTCTCGTTCCGAGAATGTGCCATCGGGGAACTTGCTTCTGGTCCGTGTGGGCTCGCTCATTCTTAAAAGGGGATGCGGAAAACGACAAAAGAGCGAGAGGAGCGGGACATGCTGTCGTATAAATGTTGACACTGAGGGGCCTTCAAACCAAGGAGGGTTGATCGGAGGAAGAGGGTTCAGAGGGGAGGGGGACTGAGGAGGACGACAAGAAAGGCCGTTGCTCTGCAGATGAACGGCTGCCGCTGGTCGCCGGGGATGATGACGAAGAAGGTGACCGTTCCGCTCGACGAGCGGGTCAGGGCCAGGCCGTGCGGCGTCGGGGATCGGTGGCTTGCAGGGTACGTCAGCAGGGGGAGCGAGCACGAGGCTGACTCGGAGTGCCTCGCGGGCCTCGTCCACGGTTTCATGGATGGAGACGATGACCGAGCTGGGAGGGCGGACGATGAACAGAGCACCGTGGCGTCCCTGGACCTGGATTTCTTATCTGACAACGACATCCCGGCGGACCTGGAAGAGCTCCTCATCTCCCTTGCCGGCGATCCCTTCAGGGCGAAGATCGCCGGCGTGGTTTCGGATGCGGTCGACGGAGCGTCGGGAGTCGCCGGCGGACGGCCGGCCGTGCGGAGATCGGTGATGATCCGGCTGAGGGAGGCCGGGTTGAATGCCGGGATTTGCAATGTCAAGTGGGATAAATCCGGCGGGTTGACGGCTGGCAGCTACGAGTACATCGACGTGCTGGTGGAGAGAGACGGGGATCATGAGCAGCGGAGGTACGTCGTCGATGTGGACTTCGCCGGCGAGTTCGAGATCGCTCGGCCGACGAGGCAGTACGACATGATCCTGGCCGCCCTGCCCCGGGTCCTTGTCTCCCGGCCGGAGGAACTCCGCCAGATCGTGCACTCCGTGTCTGAGGCGGCAAAGAAATCGTTGAAGGCGAAGGGACTGGACCTTCCCCCGTGGCGGAAGAACCGCTACATGCAGGCCAAGTGGTCCGGCCTCTACCGGCGGACCACGGACCCGATCCCTGCCGCGTCGCCAGACTCCGTCGCCTTCAATGCCGCGAAGCACAGACCCGTCCTCGGATTCGACTTCGGGAAAAGGCGGCCGGCGATGCTTCAGGCCCTGCGTCGCCGCCGGTGCTGCTCTCAAAGTTGTTCCCTTCTGAGCCCTGCTCCGCCGTCCGACCGATCGATTGGGCAGTGGGACCCGCAGGGTCTTTGTTGGAGGTTCGGTTTCGAGCAGCTCGGCGACGCGATTTTTATGCTATCCGCAGTCGAGTGCCTGGCTGACGTGGACGGACCTAACCTGGGGAGCGGGTCAAATTTTCTGACGTGGCTGGGTATCCGTTTGGGTAAGAGTGGATGTGGGGACCAGCTACAACGGTTTCCGTATTGTACAGAGGGGTTTGGTGGGGGCCAGATAAGAGTTTTGTAGATGACTGAATAAAATGTTTGTTTACGTCCATCACGAATGTCTGAAGCATACATTTCCTTCCATATCATGGCGGACGAGGTCTCGTGAGAAAGAAGGAAGAAGGGCAGGAGATGCCATTTTTGGAAGAGCGAAGCAAGTGTGCAACTGATACCCGTAAATAAAAGACTTGCCTACGATCCAATGACCTTCAAAATATCCCAACTGCTTGACATCATAAAGTTTTACTTCAAAAGTTCTTGGTCACCAAAATCAAGGTTTAGTTGATAGTCTTGGATCTCACATCTGATGCTGATCTAAAACCTCCCTTATCCAAGACTCTGTGTGTAAGCAAACATCAGATTTTACTGTCCAAAATAGAGCTCTGACTTGGGGCAATGTGGTGGACCAATTGCTTGGTAGGGAGAAACAGTGTGGCCCTTAACGCTGACAATAGTTGGTGCACGCCCCCTTCCTTCCATCTCAACCATCTTCTTTGCATTAATATTCTCTTTACAAAATATATCCGCACGAATTATTTTAGGAAGTCTTTTATAGCTGGCAGGTAACCAACTTAAAGTGGACCAAACCCAATGGGCAAGCCTCCATTGGAAAAAAAAAATGATCAATGGACTCTCCTGCAAAGTCACGTGATATCTTTTATTTCATAAAAGTTCCGTGGCCAGTTTGATTCTTATAGGCATTATACATCAGCGCCGCAAATAGTAAATGCATGACATTTTAGTTGACAAGTGTATTACTCTCTCCATCAAGATCTTGAAGCAACCTTGGACCCCTCTGATTTTGGGGCTTCGGCTCTCCTAAATATCCCAATAACAAATTCATTCCCTTTACCAAATAGAATCGGTCTCCTTCTAATCTGTTTGTAAAGAAAATAATTAACTACAACCCTTACCCAAAAACAAATACTTATCGGGTCAATTTAATTTAAGAACAAGTGTGTGAGAGGTCCGATAATGTAGAAAACTCTACGTTGTATACTATGTCGCCAGAGTGCGGGGTGCCTGTGCCGGAGCGACACATCCTAAAAAATTTAGGTGCTGCGAGGGTATTTTATTATTATTATTTTTTTTAATTTATTATATATATAACAGAATAAGCATGTGTCTATTATTATTACAATTTAGTTATTAATGTATATAACATACTTGAATAATTGCATTGTATAGGAAAATAACGTAACAACATATATTACGTAAGGAATTTAGCAATAAGACATTTTAAATGTCCGGTGTGCATCCGAGTCGACGCAACTTGGGTGCGACAGTAAAATAAAAGAGTCTGGTGACTTAGATTATATATATATATATGTATATATATATATATATATATATATATATATATATATATATATATATATATATATATATATATATATATATATATATATATATATATATATATATATATATAAAAGCATAAAGCCAGCTAGGATGTGGGGGCAGACTTGCATTGTTAATAGATACAAAAGAAAGTCGATAAGATTTGTAGTGTCAATCTTTATCCACAAATCCCCTACTCTTGCATGTGTAATGACACCTGATACTTAAACGTTATAGCCCATGTCATTTCTCTGCCATCTCAAGCCAAATGTGCTGTTTCTTCTTCTCGTTGTCCAATCAACCATGGTGGTTTAGACACGTCACTGAAAGCCATTTAGGTGACATGCTCTAACAACCATTACAATACAGTCGGTAGCCTTATCTTGTTTTCAGATAAGTCTTCAATGCTTTGATGTTGGAGAAAACCCCAGCAATAAGCAATTATACGCGGACTATGACAATATTTTAGCATACAAGATCGACCACGTAACGTGCTACGTGATTGGCGAAAAATGACATCAGATTTATTTTTTTTATGTATAAAACAATAAAAGACCAGTTAATTTTAAAAGCATATATATATATATATATATATATATATATATATATATATATATATATATATTTCTTAAACCTTCAAGTTTTAAGAAATGGCAATATTCTGTATATATCTTAGCGCCTTGATGTACGTCCGGTGGATTGGTCATGGTCACGATCCCTTGCTTCTATCCGATTCATATGATACCGTGGGTATTTAATTTGTTTGTTTTCGAAACACAAAGTGATGGAATTGAAGAGAGAAACGACGTTGAGAGAGAAGGAACCACAAAAAGCCACATATATTCTCTTAATATATATTTCATAAGCTAATTTGGTGACATAAACTTAGGAATCAAAGGGATCTTAGATTCGGGTTTGGCTATGAAACTAACATGCCAAATCCAAATCTGGTTAGTAACAAGATCTGAATCTCTTTTTATTAAATTGGACCGAACCCATATGAAGGCAAGGCCTATCATAACTTTAATGAAGGCGAAAAATTCGATCATCTCTTTAGATCGCAAGGCCTATCATAACTTTAATGAAGGCGAAAAATTCGATCATCTCTTTAGATCAATCTAGGAGAATTGTTCAACGAACTAAAAAAAAGAGAAGCCTTGTGACTTTATGATGTATTGTGTTCCTCCTCACATAAGCTATTTTCCATAGAAGATGTGAAGATCTTGAGTGGGGAAACAGTACATTTAAGATAATGAACTTTATTCATGCATCCAAAAGCAACCACAATTCCAATCTGCACTTCCAGATACCGTGCCAACTTTGAACCTTTACGTCATTTTTGTCTCTCTTTTCCCAACTCAAACAAACAGTGGATAGTAGATAAGGATAGGCATTGCGAGTCTCTCCAATTCAAGGTTACCAAATGTCTTCTTGGTCGGATAAGCCAACTTGTTTCTTACTCAGGGAGGCTATGTCCGGGGGCGGAGCTAGAAAATTCTGACCAAAGAGCACTGGCTATAAAAAGTTTTTTTGGATCAGTGTGGGCAATTGCCCATAGGTAGGCCGCACGAGCCTTCGTCCCTGGCTACGCCTCATGATATCAGTCATCTCCCATATTTTGTTGAGTACTAGATCTTTGCTTTGCCCATTCCACATAGCATCTCAAGTCTATAGAAAAAGATATGGTGAAATTCATGGGATGAATAAAGTTGAATAGAGCTGGTGGCATGAAATCTCTCTTTGAGTTGAATAGAGCTGCTATGCTTCCGGTTATGGATGATCTCTGGGTTGAAATTCTTGAACATGTATGTACAAGATTATTGTTTGAATAACAATACTAGACCAGACCGATTGCTTTGGGATGGTAAAGAGGTGACTAGGACCATCAGAGAGATGTATGAGAAACCATTAGGGACCCCCTGTTCATGAAGATAAAGCTGTACAAAAGTTAGTTAAGAGACATTTTAGGAATCAGATATGGGACAAACTCGGAAAGCAATCTCAGCACACAATGGAAGATCCTTGGAAATAATACTCAATCTTGTTATTTTTGTAAAAACTGTAAATGCTTTATCTGTAACTGATCCTACGAGCATTATCTTGTAATGTTGATAGATATAAAAATGAATGAACTCTGCTCACATATGCGAACTGGCATTGAATCTCAATTTCTGAGAGTCCATCTTTCACACCCTCTCTTATCATCGATGGAGAGACTAGTTATGGTCCTGTGCTTGTCAGCTTCGACGTATGTGGACCCTCAATGTGGCTTTGAGAGACCATATTCTTACTCAAGATAGGTTGAAAAAACTTGGATTCCATCTTCCAAGCAGATGTAACATGCTTTTGCCAACAGGAAGAAGCAGATGTAGCATGCTTTTGCCAAAAGGAAAGCTAACACCATTTATTCTTCCAATGCAAGCACGCGTTTAACACATGGCTATCCACTGCTAGAAGATTTAACATTAGAATAGTTCCTCATTTGGGTGTCATACAATAGTTTAAGAAGTGGTATTCTACGTCCTTCAAGAGAGGTTGGCTTGAGAAATGCTGAAAGATGATCTATCCCATACTCATTTGGAAGATTTGGACCATGCATAATGAAGCATACCATAATAGCCCTTCCTATTCAGTTCCTCAGAATATCAGTGCAGTCTGGACAATATGCGTATATGACTTCCTGATGAAGGAATGGAAGAACTATGATGGAGATTTACACATCTGGTTGAATTATGATATCCTCACTTACCCGTAGCCAACCTCTGATGATTATATTTATGTCTGTCCATTCGAGATGGCAGTCAACTCAGAGTGGCTGCCTCTATCAATAGCGACTCCATTGACTCAAGCGAGATTTTGATCCTAGCTAATGTAGAGAATATACTTTTTCTAGAAATGAAGCTGATAACTCAATGTATCCAAAGAATGCAATGCCACAAACATAGAACTGGGATCTTTTCCAACAACAATAGATGGAAAAATTTTCAACACAAGTCCTTGGATAACATAAAACGTACTATTAAGTATTAACATATTCCTGGATCTGTCAAGGGCGTTTACAGGATTTTACTTCGATCCACTGCATAGAGCCACTGCAGAGCCAAAAAATTTGGCTGGACAGGGCACTATTTCAATAACTTTAATTCTTTTAGGGGCACCTATATAGATAAACAATCAAACATATCAAATTATTAACATAAAAATAAATAAAACCTTGTGAGTTTATCTCTGCCCCCCCTTTGGTATTAGCTTCCTTGCTCATACCAACCAACCAGATGGAGTTCTCTTTGTGAGCACCGTTTCCTTTTTGTCCTTCACAGTGCACTTGACTCAGATGTTGTTTTTCTAATTCCTGTACAACTCATTTTTTGTTAATTAGAAGGTTGGGAGATTTAATATCCCCACAAGACTAGAATGAACAGTAGAAGACTCTTGAAAGCATAAGGAATGTCTCTGGTGCCAAAATGGTTTAGGAGGGACGAATTGAGTGGGCTTCTGATAAATCTCGCTCGAGGAAGTCTCAAATAAAATAAAGGACATTTTTGCAGACCAAGTTGATCAATCAAATAAACCTATAGCATTAATGTGATATTTAAAAGACATTTTTGGAAATCATTTCAATTTATGATCTTCAATTTCTAACCAGAGCCTAACCTTCATTCTTCTTAATCTTTCCCAATGTCCTGATGCAGCTGCCTGACTTTCAGAAACTTACAGATCAGCACTGTGTTTGTGGTAGCAGGCGCATTTGCCAATTCTAGTTCTTAGGTCCAACACCCATCTGAATGAGACAGCAATTAGCAGTATCCATGGTGACTACACGCTGCTCCTAGAGCTTTTCTAGCTTGATTCTAAATGTTTCTGCAAAGGCTCAGTCCAGCCCAAGGTTACTTGTGAAATTTGAATTCACATACCTTTCTGGTTTTAATGGTGGGGATGAGCCCCGACCATGACAACAACAGCAATGAAAAGCTCAGGCAACAAAGTGTCAAAGTTCGGACTCCATCCAAGGCCTCAAGCCAACTTGATGCCTTTCTCGTTTCCATCCTGCTGCCATTGGTAAATAAATTGCTTCAATAAGAAAAGTGTAAATAGATGGGATGTAATCTGGATCCAGATATGGATCCACCCCAAATATTGATGTCATCTTCATGATGATCAAATCCAAGTTAAGTTGATCAAAACTATTTAATCCACATCCCCATGTGCTATACTATTTTGCACTTTAGTTAAATTTCAAAGAAGCTAAAATGTTTTTTCACGCTGACACAGAAAAAGTCACCTACAGTTGGTGTTTGTGCACATAATATATAAATGGTTAGTGCATCTTTGTTGAATAAAAAAAAAAATCAATTTTATTTTTGAAAATCTTAATCTTTAACTTGAAGTCTTTGTTCAAACATTTCTTGTCATTGGTGCACTTTAGCCAGTTAGATTAGAACATGGGGTGCATGGTGAGCTCTGCCTTGTAATAGCAGAAGACAGAATTAAGGTCAAGTCAGGCTTTTGCCTGCTTAGAGTGGGTTAGATGGTGATGAGGGGAGGTAACATGTGTCTCTTAGAGATATGTGATTGAATCCCACTGATTAATCGGTGTGATTGAGTTTATGTTACATAGTAGTTTAGCATTGCTTGATGCTTTTGCATCATCCTTTTTAATTTTGTTTTTGCTCATATTCATTCCTTAGCACAACTGCAAAAATGAGAATATGTTAACAAAAGCGTTTAAAACGTTAAAAATTGGTCAGCCAAATAAAAACATGAAAAAACACATTATTTTGAAAAAGTCAAAAAATGAAAAAAATATATATTTTATTCGCGTTTTCCCCCTTTTCGAGTTTTTCCCATTTTTTCATTTTTCATGTTTTTGTGTTTTTTACAGTTTTTTGTTACCAGATTTTTATTTTTTTTTTGCCACCCTTTTTTTCTAGTCGACAGATTAATTGTTTTAAAATTTGTCGAAATTTTATCATTTTTTTTCCTATTAAAAACAACTTTGTCCCTTTATAATGGTACAAAACCTCACCAATTAAAACCCAAAAGATATATTTGTGGCTATGTTACTTACTAATGAAAGTCACTAACATATCTCCCAGCCTTCCTTTATTGGAAGCATAGCACAAGCTTGGTTCGAATCAAACGTTATTTGTTTCAAGGAAAAATAAGTTAACAGGAACAAATTGAGGAAGTGCATAGTGCGTACGGCATACTTTAATACTACCTACCATCTAACTAACAGAGAACAAGAACTCAAGATTTATGTGGTTCGACTTAAGGGGAGTTTACGTCCATGGAGAAATATTTCTCCCTCCCAATTTCTTGATTTTGTAAGGGGTTTCATTATCACCTCTTATAGTTTTATTACAAGCTATTTTGGCACGAGCCGTTATTGAGCCTTGCCATTTACAGTCATGACTATCTTTCCTTTTGCAACGATTTTTTTTACAATAATTTTGGTCTTTATCACCAACAGATTGCAATCTAACCCATTCATCATATTTTGGGTTACAATTTTTTGTTCTACCGATTCAATCCGTTCAGGTGGATAGGGATTTGTTCCATCGATAAATTCCATCAAGTTATGACTTTTCAAGAGAAGGGTGAACTGTGGTTCCCATATAAGAGAGTTGTCTGACAGCTAGTACTTTAAATTTGCAGGAGCAGGAAATGACAGACCTGTGCTTCGGTAAGCGGCACACTGTGTGTTGTTACCATTGTTGCTATCTCTATTATCAGCGACGGGATAACGGATGCTTTTGCAGGCCTTTGATCACCGCTCCGATACCATAACAGAGAGCAAGAAAATATTTACGTGGTTCGACTCAGGGTAAGTCTACGTCCACAAAGAAATATTTCTCTCACGATTTCTTGATTTTGTGAGATGTTTCACTATCATCTCTTATATTTGTGTTATAAGCTGTTTTGGCACATGGTGTTGTTGAGCCATGCTACTTACAGTCATGATTATCTTGCCTTCCGCAAAGATTTTTTTTACAATAATTTTGGTCTTTATCACCAACAGACTTGGCATCACCAATAGATTTGGTGGCAGTAGATGCGTTGACACCTCCTTCTCCATTAT
The DNA here is from genome assembly GCA_011799765.1 of Nymphaea thermarum. Classification (NCBI taxonomy): domain Eukaryota; kingdom Viridiplantae; phylum Streptophyta; class Magnoliopsida; order Nymphaeales; family Nymphaeaceae; genus Nymphaea; species Nymphaea thermarum. The sequence goes on from JAANDH010000555.1 coordinate 134,280, forward strand.
CTATAGTAATTAAATCACCATGATCCTTATCACCGACAAAGGAATACCAAGGAACGGTCTCTTTCTGAAGTGATCAGTCCGTTTTCTTTTTGGTATAGCCAAGAAGTTTCCATCACGATCATTAATGTGAAATGAACAAATTTTACGTGTTTAATGCTACTGATTGTCATTTTGAAGTGTCGATGATGCTGCTGTTGATATCAACAGCCCCAAGTTGGTCGACACTGCAGATAAAAATGATGCAATGTCTGCTGCTTTCTGGTGCATCGTTAATTTTGCTGCAGTTTGTTCTCAGCAGAGCTGATCCCTTCTACTCTAAAAAAGAAACGTTCGAGTGTTTTGACATGCATTCATAAAAGGAACATTAAGAGCCACAATTTCAGCTCCAAAGGAATTTCATACGAGTCATGCGCAACCAGATTCAGCCTAATGTCATTATCTTCTCAGGTTCAAAAAATTCAATGTGGAATTTCTTTTTGAGTGGTACTTTCAGCTCCAAAGGGAAGCACTGTGTGGCGATTGAAGGAAAGAGAATGAGTATGCTTACTTAAGAATTTCAGACTTGAGAGGCGACAGAGAAGTTACTCACATAGCTAAGGCATGTCACTGATCCCACTGATGAAGGTGCGCCAAATTTTGCTGCTATTTCTGCACTTCTTTGATGGATGGCATTGATTGCCTTTTTAATTCTGGTCACTTAATTGGTGTATGTCAATATCTGGTAAATTAAAATCTGATGTTGCAACATATTTCTCTTGATCTTCACTTCTTGCCCTCCTATTCTAGATAAAGAGAAATACAATGCTAGTCTGTCAAATGTTACGAATCTTGTCTACATTCATGACGAATTTAGGGGACCAAATCTGCAGTCTTACAGGGATTTAATTAAAGATTATGTTGCAAGATGTTGATAAAGGAAAAAGTGATACAGAATAAGTTGTTTGTTATCCAAATAACTGAGGATAATATCAACATTTGCCAGGTTCTGATTTGTCGAATTAAGATTGCAGTGCACATCATATAACATACATCTGATTCTCACCCCAAAGTTTTTATCATTCTTTTTTTTCCTTAAATCTCGTCAATCTTGACTTGCAGGATGGTTTAACAATAATTCAGTCAAATGAGAAGTAGGCTCCTTATTGTGAAGGATTGGATGCTCGAAGGATTCTCAATCTTGTGAAGGTAATTAGACTGTTCCATCATTCGAATAGTATCATCATATACGGATAATCACAATAACAAAGATGGAAATTGTTACTGTAGAAAAGGTAGAAGCTGGATAACATGTACATTCTTGCAAAGATCTGAACAGCATTTATATACAAGATTTTGCTGGTCATGTCTTTCCTTCTCTATTTTCATTTTTTTTTCAGTGAGGAAAGCCAACCTAAAAAATTTTCCTCTTGCAGCAATTTGTCACCCGCCATGGAGAAAGTAAAATAAAACATATGTGCGATTATCTTCTCCAATTGGAGAAAAGGCCAGCCCATGTAGAGGGCAATTAATATGAAGACAATAAACTGAAGAGGAATCGCTTAGATTATACCCCTGAATTTTTTTCCCATTCCTGCACCATAGTGGCGAATTGTTCCAATTAAATTGGATTGTATTTGAAATAGATTAGTCGTCTCCAAATGAAATTAGTATTGAAATTCATCATACATATGCTCAAAATTTCTCTAAGGTAAAAAAAAAAACATAATTTAAGGATCAATTTGTAGGAAATTCATCATCATGAATCCGTCCATGCAGCCCGATTTACTAGAAAAATGCACGGAGAGTTTCAAGTGGGTGCAATCTGAAGTCTATGTAGTGTACGAGAGGGATCTCTCTCCAAAGAAGTTGCCTGTTGACAATTTTTCGTATTGAAACTTCATGACAATTTTTCTCATTTCATATAGGTGCCCCTTAAAAATTTTAAATTATATAACTAGTACCCTTTAACCAAAATTTTCTGGCTCTGACTATAGAAATGATACTGGATTTGGATTCACCACGACAGAAAATGGCCAAAACTCTCAAACCAGATCCAGCACATTTGCATCCCAACCTGCAGCCCTGACCTTTGCAGCCATACTTGGTAGTTGCATCAGGAAAAATTCTAATATCTCGACGAAAGCAACTTCCTCAATTATGCGCTTATAGGTCTGCATTTCTTGCTACTTGTGGCTCTCATTTTAGATTTTGGCGCACTTCTGGTTGAAGGGATGAACGACCAAAAGATCGATTTTAGCTTTTTTTTATTATGTTCTCCCCTCTGGTTAGTCTATGGAAAAATTTGGCTTGATCCAATTTCTAGAGAAATGGCACTCAAGGAATTTATGGTCACAAACAAAGATGTTGGCTATAACAGCCATCATCGAATCAAAGTTTATCTTATTCTTTCATTTTTCCTATTAAAGAAAAAGAATTACTTGAAAAAACATTTACTTGATTCGATATGCATTGCCCAATACTGGCTGAAGAACAGCCTGTGGGACACTGGAGAGTACAACCTATCAAGACTTAGTATTTTGGTAAAGAGAAAGAGGAATAAGAAAGGAAATTCTGATGTATAGAGGTTTGGTGATTAACACCTACGTCCTCTCTCTCATATATACATTCAATCGTGTATATTATGAGGTTCTACTATAATATTTTTATGAATTACATTACAACGGTAAACCATTATTTGGCTTTACAAGTGTAGCATTTCTTTCTTTATTTGGTCTATTTTTACCGTTGTCATGCTTTTCTCCAAATGAGCCGTTGGTGGAATGATCTTGGTTGCCTTCACTCATTGATTGTTTTTCATATTTGTTGCCATGTGTATTTTCTTGCAGGAGAGCTTCTTGCCTTGAATTGCCGTGTGGCTTACCATGTGTCTCAACATCTCCTCACAAACCCAACGGTCCAGGAAGGACGTTGAGTTTAAGTTGTAACTCTTGAAACCGAGTGGTTGGTAGCGGCATGGTAAGAATGTTTGCAATCTGATGTGAAGATGGAACATGTTTAACAAGAAGTTGGTGAACAAAATGAACATCCAACTCAACGTGTTTACTTCCGGAGTGAAAAACTGGATGAGCTGCCATGTAGGTGGCACTGACATTGTCACACCATAGGATTGGAGTAGAGGGAAGTGAGATGAATAATTCTTGCAATAAATATTGGATCCAGACAAAATCTATAGTTGTATTGGAGACTGAGCGATACTCGGCTTCTAAGCTAGACCTAACAACGATATGTTGCTTTTTGGAGCTCCATGACATAATATTTGGTCCTAAAATATTGTACATCTTTCGGTAGGTTTCCGATCATCAGGGCATCCTACCCAATCTGCATCAGAGTAGGCTGATAAAGTGAGATCATAAAAAGATCGAATTTTGAGACCAAAGTGGATAGTGCCTTTGACATATCTTAAGATTCGTTTAACTGCACTCCTATGGTTCAGGGTTGGTTTCTGCATATATTGACACACTTTGTTAACAACATACGAGACGTCCAGTTTGGTCAAAGTCAAGTATTGTAATGCTCCAACGATACTTCTATATTCAATGGGATTGTGATATGTAGAAGCCGTCCCTTGAGCTAGAAACTTGGACATTGACACAGGAATTGGAGCAATCTTGACGCCTGCCATGTTTGTTCGGTGAAGTAGTTCAAGGCAATATTTTTGCTGACTTAAAAGAAGCCTGTCATTGGTAAATTGTGCTTCAAGCCTTAGAAAATAATGTAGCCTCCCAAGATCTTTGAGAGAAAATTTTTGTCCAAGACTTGTTATTAAAGCTGCAATAAACTTGTTAAAGTTGCATGTAATTAAAATGTCATCAACGTAGACAAGAATAACGATGATAATATGTTGATGCTTGTAAATAAATAGTGGTGTATTAGTTTTGGAAGTATGAAAACCATGTGAAAACAAAACATGACTTAATTTTTTATACCAAGTTCTAGGAGCTTGCTTGAGTCCATAAATAGCTTTTTGAAGTTTACAAACGAGATTGTCACCTTTTTCAAAACCAGGAGCTTGTTTCATAAAAACATTTTCATTGAGTTGTCCATAAGGCTGGGCACCGGGCTCGGGCCTTGGAAAAAGCTTGCCGGGCCGGGCCGGGCCCGGGCCCGACTCGGGAAAAATCGTTAACGGGCCGGGCCCGGGCTTGGTATGCCGGCCCGGGTTAGCCCGTTAAAAATTAAAAAATATATTTTTTTAATTTTAACATCATATATTTATTACTAATAAATACTATTTTATATTTAAAAATTTATTTTATAAATTTAAAATAATATTATTTTATTATAACGGGCCGGGCCCGGGCTCGGGTTTCATATATCCGGGCCCGGCCCGGCCCGGCCCGGCCCGTTAAATATTCGGGCCGGGCCCGGGCCCGGGCCCGACCCAGCGGCCCGTCGGGCCGTTCCGGCCCGGCCCGGCCCGATGCCCAGCCTTAGTTGTCCTTGTCCATGAAGAAATGCACTGTGTACATCTAATTGGTGTACTTCCCACTTGAAAGAGATGGCAAGAGCAAGAATGGTTCTGATAGTGGTTGGTTTGACAACTTGGCTAAAGGTCTCGAAGTAGTCAATGACTTCTTCTTAAGTATACCCTTTGGCTACTAATTGTGTTTTGTGGCACTCTATAGACCCATCTGCTTTATGTTTTATTTTGAAAACCTATTTGCATCCAATGATATTAGTCTGATTGGGTTGTAGGACAAGAACCCATGTGTGGTTTGAGATGAGGGCTTTGTATTATGATAGCATGGCATCCATCCAGTTTGGGTCTGGCATGGCTTGGTGATATGTTTTGGGTTCTTGTTGAGTGATTGTTTGGCTAACTAGTGTCATAGGTAGAGGGTGGCAAGTAGAGGTAAAACTCTTTAGGTACTCGTATCCCATTCAAAGATCGAGTTACCATAGTGTGTCCTTACAGATGAAATAGGGTAAGTGGGAGATGGCATTTCTAGATCTATGGGAAGACCCATTTCCAGTTCATTTGGAGAGTTTTGGGTTAGGTCATGGTCTGAATCTATTCTCTCACTAATTGGTATAGAAGGAAGTTGTGCAGATTGAGAAACTTTATCTTGCATAGGTTTGTCTTATAAAATAATAGGCGTTGGCACTACTATAGGGATGAGTTTTGATGGCATCGAAGAGGTAGCAGAGTTTTGTGTAGGCACATTAATAAAGGGAAATTGATTTTCATTGAAAACAACGTGCCTAGATATCAAAGTTTTGCCACTTTTCCTATTGTAACACAAATATCCTTTGTGTTTATAGCTATACCCAATGAAGACATGTTCTTTGGATTTGAAATTTAATTTATTTTTGCGATAATCTTTTAAATATGGAAAACAAGAGCAACCAAAGACTTTAAAAAATCTGTAGTTTGGCGGACTGCTATATAGTTTTTTAAAATGATTTTTACAGCCTGAAATATAAGAAGGAAGTCGATTTATTAAATACACTGCAGTAGAAAAAACAGTAGACCAAAATTTTTGAGGCATGCTTGAATAACTTAGTAAACAGAGACCAGTTTCTGCAATATGTCTATGTTTGCATTCAACTGCTCCATTTTGTTCATGTGTATGTGGACAAGATATTCTATGTGAAATTTCAGTCCTATCAAGAATGCCTTTTAGAGCTACATACTCACCACCACCATCAGACTTCTATCAAATAAATTTTCTACTTTGCTTTTGAAGTCTTTAAATGCAGCAGCAACATCAGACTTGTGCACTAAAAAATAGATCCATATGAACTTAGTATAAGCATCAATGAAATGAACATAGAATCTATATCTATCAAAGCTTAAGATAGGCGCAGGGCCCCAAACATTAGAATAAATCAGTTCTAGGGGTCTAAAAACTAAATAAGTTGAGTCAGAAAAAGGACAAGCATGCGATGTGCCTCGTTGGCAATCAAACCAAATAGGGTTTGTAAACTGTCCATAATAAGGTAAACAAAAAACGTTGCACGACTTCAAGAACAATCTGATAGGTTGCATGTCCAAACCAGTTGTGCCACTGGTCCATGGATGTCTTTTCTCCTAAAAAGACATCGTTATTCTTGCATATTTGTTTATTTGAAGTGCTTTCATCAAACAAGAATCGATAGAGTCCATTATGACTCGCCCCTCGAAAAAGCTCATTCCTTAATACTAAGTCTTTTACAATAGAAACATTAGGGTAAGGTTCCATGAACATATTATTATCATTAGTAAATTTGTGCACATAAATGAGATTTTTTGTGGTATCAGGAACATGTAATATGTCCTTCAAAAGAAAACTAGATTCATTGGTAGAAAAATAAGAATAACCAATATTAAAAATTGGCAAACATGAACCATTGCCCACCCGTACGCTTTCTTTCCCTTTGTATGGAGAATGAGTCCCAATGGAGCTTAGATCATTGCACACATGATGAGAGGCACCCAAAGCTGGGTATGACACAACATCATCTATGGCAATAGAGTCTATATGTAGAGCATGAGGTGGCGAATGGGCTTTAGTTGTTGTTAAGGAAGTCGATTGCTTGCCACCAGGTTTCATAAGTTTAAAACAAGTCTTTGCACTGTGACTTGGTTTTTGACAATATTGACAGATCACTCAACCCTTATTGAACTGGCGTCCTCCTCCAGCATTGTTGTATTTATTCCTTGGTTGTCCATTGTTCTTGGACTTGAAAAAATCATATTTGCTAATATAATTGATTGACGTGAGACCATTATCTACATTTTCATTTTCTCCAAGTTGAGTCTCATGAAAAAGTAATAGGCTGTGAAGTTCAACCAATGTAAGAGGATCACTACGAGTGGCAATGGATGTTTTAGAAGCAGAGTATTCCTTGGACAAAGCACGAAGAAGGTGTAACATCAAATCATCCTGAGCTATTGGTTTGGATGCCATCTTGAGTTGATGGCTGATCATATTGGCTTTCTAGAACAGTTCGTCAATAGAGCTAGAGTCTTTCTTTACGCCCTGTTTGAAAGGGAGGGAAAGGGAGGGATTGCTCAATCCCTCCCTTGTTTGGTAAGCTAATTAGAAAGGAGGGAAAGAGAGGGAAAGTGGCAAAACATGTTTGGCAATGAGGGGAGGGAAAGGAAATGAAAGGGAGGGGAGGGATTGTGTAGTGTAATTTCTTTCCCTCCCAATCCCTCCCAAATCGGACGGATTGGGAGGGAAAGGAAAGGGAGTAAGTGCAAAAATAATGACTGCCCATAATACCCCTCCCCTTTCTCTTCCCTTCCCTTTCATTTCCTTTCCCTCCCTTTCCTCCCCTTTCTCTTCCCTTCCATTCCCTTTCCTTTCCCTCCCTTTCCCTCCTACCAAACAGGGCGTTAGAGTGACAAGTTGTTCTTTTAGTTGCATTACTTTGGATCTAGAGTAAGCAGCATAAATATTCTTCAACACAAACCACACTTGATAAAATGTTCTTAGTCCAATAACTTGCACATGTACATGCTCAGATAAAGATTATATAATCCTTGATCCATCCACAATTCCACAGGATTATATGTATTGAATAATCACAAAAATTGACTTTTCCATAGCAAAAAATTCTCAGTCGTGAGATTTATTGAGAGGTAGTGCTGGAGACTCATTGGAGCAGGAGCAACTTGTAAAAAAATTGAGCTGAAATCAGTGTTTCGTGGTTCAACAGACTTTGCGGATGATGAACCAGACGATGCACTAGATGCTGCCATTGTATGGGAGAATGGGAGACCATTGAGTAGTTTCAACAAGGCCAAAGGTACACAAAGACCCAGGCAAATTAGTCCCTTAGGATGATAGCTCTGATACTATATGAAGACTTGGTATTTTGGTAAAGAGAAAGAGGAATAAGATAGGAAATTCTAATGTATAAAGGCTCTCTGATTAACACCTATGTCCTCTCTCTCATATATACATTCAATCGTGTATATTATGAGGTTCCACTATAATATTTATTTGAATTACTTTACAACTTTAAGCCATCGTTTAACTTTACAAGTGTAGAATTTCTTTCTTTATTTTTACATTTCTTCAAATGAACCCTTGGTGGAATGATCTTGGTTGCCTTCACTCGTTGATTGTTTTCCAGATTTGTTGCCATATGTATTTTCTTGCATGAAAGCTTCTTGCCTTGGATTGCCGTGTGACTTACCATGTGTCTCAACAATGCCTTGGAAACTGGTCTGACTAATGGGTGCAGCATAATAGATGGTGAAGAAATTGAGATTTGCTTCACCCTCCTGCATATTTGATCCTGCTTCTTTTGAACATCGCGCATGCATGCCTATTATCACACGCAATGATTAGTTTTCTTCCAACAAAGATGTGTTCTCTCTTACTAATTTTCATGCCAAGCACCCACACCACTCCTCCGATTCATAAACTCATAGAGAAGAAACTTGAAAGAGAAATTGAAACTCTCAACTACCAATTATTAGAGCCACGATTGTGTAAAGCAGCTACGAAGCCAGTACAGCATACAGATCATGTTGCAGATCCCTCGCCAACCAATTCTGGAGGGGAAGATTTTGAGACCTCTTATCCTGAGGAAGAGAGTGAAAGGATGTGAGAAGCTGGTCATTCTTCATATGGTTAATATGAGGGACTAAAAGTTAGCTGACACTTTTCTTATCAATTGTGAGTCAATATGGACTTCTTTGCAACAGTAGTCCTGCAAATAGTACATTATGCTTGTTTCTTGCAGGAAAAAGTAAAATATCTAATCCTAGTGATCTGCATCTTTTGTCCCTTTCCTACACCGGTTGCAAGATGAATGCAATAAATTGTACGTTCCTCCACTATCAAGCATTACAGTAGATGTTGCAGAATGCAGCGAAAGCTTGTCTACCATTAAAGGCAAAGCCATGGCCAAGTAAATTTCCATACTCATGCTGTCCACCTAACCACATTATTGCTTCAACCAGACAAGTTGTCAAATTTCTCTACCACCATGCTGCTAGAAATCGACAAAGAAAAATGCAAGAAATTTCTGCACAAAGCTCCGCCGTCTCCTCATATTTTTCCCACGGATGTTTTAAGGACTGAGGTGAAACGCGCAAGAAACTCAAAAACCTCCTGCGTACTCAAGTGTCGTGTTTACTTAGTTTGGATGTGCCATAGCGTAAAATTCCTATGTGCCAGCTTGCTCATACATATGTCCCGTTCACACAGAAAACTGGGAAAAAATCCAAACCAACTATTGGCCATTAAAACCAACTGAACGGCATCTGAAATTCTGTCATATCAATGAGCCCACAGGGGCATTGTGCTTGTGCCCTTGTCCTCCTTGGCATGAATGAAGGAATGAATAGAAGCACACAGTTAATAAGAATGAAGGATGATATTCGTGGCCCATATACTCACTCAAATTGCTACAACGCCTCTAGATTTTCTGGCAACAGGCTTCTAATAATTTCTGGTAGCCACTCATGGCCGCGCAGCAAGGAGAAACAGATCATACCGTGGGGGAAAGAGGACTGTAGCAATCATTTCATGTCATCCTTGTGTTTTCATCCCTTGGTGAACACACAAAAATCACCAAGTCCAAAGCAGTTCTTGTCTGGGCGAGAGACAAGGAATGACATTGATGATGCTCACTGATGGCAACAGGGACAGCTGGAGTATGGACCCAATGCCCAACTTTTGCAGTTATCCACTGCCTTTCTTCAAAGTTCAAAAAGACTGACAGGTCTTTTGAGCATCTCAAAGAAATTAAGAGTTTCTTTTTTGCTTTCTGAAATTCCGTGCATGTCTGCGTGCACGCGCTCATGCACACACATGCACAAGAGCTCCCACCAGCGCAGAGGCACCATCACGTCTGAGTATGCAGCTGCTGCTTGACTGAACCAGACAGAAACACAGAGATGCAGGGAAGAGATGCATGGAAGGTAAGAGACAGTAAAAACTTTCCAAGATCTGGCTGCTGCCCAGTAATTTATACGCGCGGATCACTGACTGATTCACCTTTTTGGAGGCATTTCCACGTTGGATGTTTGATTCCCGCTCTAGGATCGCCAGGAACAGGGGCGCACCCTTTCTTCCTGTCGTCTTAGGACGCCGGTCGGAGCGGAACAAACGGAACGGGTGCTCCACTCAAAACGGGGAGCATCAATCCCTCCCGACGGACTCTGAAAATGGAACAAGGAACGCGTTCCGCGTGGAATGCCGCGTTCTCCTTCTCCTGTTTGGGTAGGCCGGGGGTCCCAGGCGAGCAACTTTCAAATACTCTTAGTCTTCCCCTGGTGTTTTCATTTGTTCAGAATGATTGTGCAGACATTGATGCGTGTAAAGCACAATTAAGGAGGAACCAAGATATCAGGTGTCTGGTTACAACTTATGAGTTCAAGACTTTACTGTGGCCGCAGCTGTGACGCTTGTTCCATGTAGCGTCACGGAAGTTGGCTTTGATTCCATAAATTAAATATTAAATAGAATTAATTTACTTGAAATTTGTATGATATTAAGATATTTTTAAAAACAGTTAAAAATCCACCCATGGTACTCTCGAATCGGTTATCGAATTGAATTGATTTGCCACCCACTGGATTCAAATGAGTCGATGGTTATAAAGTTTAAACTTCTACATTTTTACAATTGTGATTTGTGACTTGAAAAGAAGTTTTATTTCAAATTAAATGTGGCTTTACGGGGAATCAGAGAGTTACCAATAGGCATCCGATCACTGGTTCGAGTGCCATGAACATTACACATGCTATGATTTTAGGGTAGAAAAGTAAGCTAAGGCTTTACGCCACAGAGCGAGCAACAAAGTCTCTCTACCTTAATGCTGTTTTGCCCATAAGAAATAAATAAATCAATGAATAAATAAAAGTGAATGTATCCTTTCATGTATTATAGGGACGCATTTCATTATTTCTTATGAGGTGGTTGCAACAGATCACGTGTAGAAGTTATTGTACTCTTTTGATTTGGGTTCTTCCTCATGTCATTTTAAATTGTATCTTTTAAAGAGTCAACATGTTTAGAATCGGTGAAAAAAGATTAATTATTCACTTGTTTAGTTTTCAGCCAACTTCTCATTCAGGCTCACCTCAAGCACGCAGCGTGTCCAAATGAGTGACGTTTGAGTCCGAACCATTATACACAATATCAAGTATTTGGAACAAGGCAGAAATTGGACGACCTCCTTTGCTGTCCGATCTCTCGAACGCCCTGTTCCTGGCATTTTAAAAATGAACAGAGAAACTTCAGCTCTTGAGGGTATTTCGTGAAATGGACAATGTGTCCTTTGACCACATTCTCCTTAAACTTATGAGCCAAGAAAGCAATGTAATTTTTTCATAAGCAAGGTATGACTATAATATTGTTTCAAATCCAATAATAAATCATGTTTCTTACATGCAAGAACGTAGTGCTCTTTGGCAATGTATGCTGTAGAATTATGTTACAAGAACGCAATGTAGTTGTCATCAAACAGCTTGGGAGGGTGATATTGAATGAAGACTCTACTAAAAACTTCGCCTTCTCAAAATAGCAGACATGGCCGTACCCCAGGATCGACTGGAGAATGTTTCATGCATGATGCGTTGCATGAATCAAACCATAATTGGTAAACTCGTGATTCGAACTTGGATTGGCAAATAACCAGATCATTGGGTCAACGATTAAGTATTCAAATAATCATAATGTATTTTTACTGCAGCCGAGTCCGGCGATTCTAAACGAGTCAGGGGTGTGTTAGGTTCTACTTCATCAGACAAATTTTTGACTAATCCGTCCGATGAGTTTGCGAACTATGAACCAGAAGCCCTCTATAGATGGTCTATTTTGGAAGTGCTTTATCAAGTTATCAACACTTTAGCAAATCTGTCAGCGTCGCTACTTTGCCCCATCATACTTGTCAGCTTTCTCTTCGTCCTCCATCGTTTTCTTGGGACAAGGAATGCTTCGCGTAAAAGATTTTGTGGGAAGCAAGCACTGTAAACGAGAACATCTAACAAAATCGTTCTGATCCATGTCCACTAGAAACTGTCTTTGAAGCAAATCATTTGCCAAGAGAAACGGACCCAACTGAGCGGAACCAGAAGTTGCTTGAATCGAAACAGTAAAAAGTCTGGACTTCTGTGGAAGTCCAAAGCTTAAAGTTCAGAGAAAAACTGGTGAAACAGAGTAAAGTCAAGCTATAATTATTAAATAATAGCCTAACTGTGAAATGAATTAAATAATGTAACCTTAGTCAGTGATCCTACGGCATCATTTTCCTGTCAATTCAGTTTGAATACTCAACCGGGCCGCTCGGAGTTGATTTTGACAACACGTCATTGAATCGGACGATTCCTTAACATGGTGGTCTTAGTGAGCAAAAGCTGGCTACCACTTTTCACAGGTTATAATCAGATTCTAACCACACTTTTTCTCATCGCGCCCCCACATGTATTGCGTGCAGAATTCACACAAAAATTAGGTTTCAACGAAAAATCTGGATCACTGTTTGGTAACAGCTTTTTACAGTCAACTGTGAATTAGATGATTGAGAGCTGCAAGGTTCAAATTTAATAGAATATTAAGACACTCAGTTGAAAGATGTATATTGAGTTGAAAGATGGATCATATATCAACAATATGTATATAGATCAACTGAAACAAACTAAAACCATAGATGCTTTTTATGTGGGAAGCAGTTTTCATTTAGTAAATGCTAAAAAAAAAATAGATTAAGCAGCAATTATGTAAAAATAAAATGAAATGGCCATAATAGCTGACTTTAGTAAAGTGTACAGAACCTTCGGTGTTGGTTCGGACCTGTATCTTCAAAAGGATGAAAAATCAGTACCACTATGTTATGTTAAAATGCTGATGTTGGTCCTAAACAAATAGGGTCAATCATGAGAGGTATAACCATATATAGTTAGAGTAGAAAGTCAGCTATATCCCCACCAAATAGGGTTGATAATGATAAATATATCATATCATATTGGATGTTCAACCCCACTTACATCTCCCTCTCCACTTCCACTTAAACAGCTTTTCTTTCTAGAAAGTTAGTGGCATCTTTTTCCAACTCGACTCCAGTCCATCATTGTTCCGTTTATCCTTTGTAAAAAGGACTCTAAAGCTTCCTCCTTTTTTTAATTGGCCCAACTTAATTTTGAGGCTTCCAGTGAGCTGCCTGGAATCTGTTTTCTTCAAAAGCTCAAGGGCAGCAGAATCCATGACTATTTTATTGTCGCGCATAGAGATAGATAGAGGAAAATGTCAAAAGGTAGGTAGAGACAGCACATTTCAACACTTTGTGTGGCTGGCTAGCAAATAAAACAGCAGGTTGAGGGAGAATCAACATGCAGTGTCAGGTGCTAATCACAGTAGACTCCAGCTCATATATATCTATATATATATATAGTGTAGAGAGAGAGAGAGGTGTTTTTGGATTCAAGCACATCTCCCGCGAACAATTGAAATTTTGATAGGAATCACACTCCAGATCATGTTGTTGATCATGAGATTTTGGCAATGCTTTAAGTTTCTTCTTACACGGTTCATCAATATGCCCTAACATGTTTTCTATTGAATCAATCATATGGAAATCAAGTCTACGAAGCTTTGCTCACGATTCCATGCTTTGATTGTTATGGTGAATCATCTCTCTCTCTCTCTCTTTATATATATATGTATATATATTAGGTTCCTCCAGCCTATAACAGTACGCTGCCCAATGAATGCATAGAATGGCAGTAATTGGACAGAGTTCTCTCTCTCTCTCTCTCTATCCATCTCTCTATCTATCTATATATATATATATATATATATATATATATATATACCCAAGATGGATAAATATCCTGGGACCCTTCTACAGCTGGTAGCCAAAATGGATGTGGACTGGACATGCAGCAGATTAAGAAAAACAAGCGTGGGTTGATGGTGAGACTTTTCGGACTTGATGTACATGGAGCGGATATGTTGCGAGGATCACGGTAAATTCACTCATGTGTCAAGAGTACTGCATATCAGAGACACCATTTCTATCTGAGCCGGAAGAAATTGATGGCTACAAATCAAAGTTTTTTCATTAATACCAGTTACAATAGTACATCTTACCTGTGGTGAGAGGCTTCATTTGCACCACAGAGACGCAATTAGCCTAGAATTATACAACGATAATACATCTCAAGAAAAAAATTGCAAAAGAATCGGTCGGCAAGGGAAAAAAGAAGGCGACGCGTGCGAGGAGATTGCTTGGCAACCTGCGAAACTGATAATTTAATGACCAGGTTTGCTGGTAATCATCCCAGTTCTCCTATGTACAGGGGGCCACAGAGAATTGGAGCTTTTGAAGTGATTGCTTCATAGCAGAGCCAGTGCTTCACATTCATAAATTAGTGTTCAATTTTCATGTGGGCTGTCGGCAATGAGCCTGCATTAGCAAAATTTACAAGACATGAACACATAATACAGTTTGCCAACAAGGAAGATTTGCAGAAATTGATTTTCTGATGCAATTTTTTCCCCTACCGTGGAAATTCTGTGAGGTGTATGCAGCTTCCTGGTTCTGTCCAAAACCCATCTGAACAACATTTTGAAGTTCATCATCCCAAAATGTGGTGAGCTGAAAAACATCAAAGCATTTCATCCCTGTTTAACAACTCGTGACAATAGTTTCTTTTGAAGTGAAGATTTGACACGAAGGCTTATAGAGGTTACCTGTGAAGAGGCATCTCCGTATCCATCAGCCAAAGGCAAGTGCACGCCAAGACTTCTGGACAGGGCAGAGTCTAATGGATTTACAGAGCACTGAGTCTCTGTGGCACAAGTTATGGAGCTCTGATGGGGTCCCTGTTGGAGATGGCTGCCATAAGGAAATGCTGAATCTAAAGGGTACATCATCTGCGGAGAAGACCCATGTGGTTGAACCATCTGTTATTGCGTTCAAGAAGTCAGGCAAATCCCCTAAGGCCACAATTGTAAGCTAAATAAGCTTAGACTTTCAAGAACTTACATCCTTTGAGTGGATCCCTTCCATGTTGAAGTCAAGTCTTGGATTGACGGTGGCTAATTTCATGGAAAGAAACTGAAACATACAAAGAGCGACAACAGGGTTAAACAGTGCTGTGATTTTATTTTTACTTGATCATCTTTTTGGTTATGTAAACTAACTACCCACCTCAACTTGTCGCTGCAGTGACTGTACATAGTTTATGATCTCATCAAGCATAACAGCTTTGCCGGTTACCTGAAAGAACAATCAATGGCCTAAATATTAGGTCTTGTCCTGCTAATATGGAGAGTACCTATAGATGACAATTACAAACAGAATTACTTTATTGCAGCCGGGGACTAGATCCTGCAGAAACTTCATGCGCTCACTGATCTTTTCTCTTCTTACCTGTTCGAAAAGCATATGTGATCAGTTTAAGACTTTGAACAGGAGGAAACTAAAATCGCCTCAACTTGGAGGGTTACAGAGGAAATTATGATGGCAAATTTGTATACCCTTTCTGCAAGGCTGTGGCTATCTGTTGCTTGGCCTCTTCGAGCTCGGACGTGGATGTAATCCTTTGGGGCTTCAGGGGGTTTCTGGGTGGTTTCCTTTGATTGCTTTTCGTCTCCAGCCTTTGAACCACCATTGTCCCCAACCTTTGTCTTTGTTTCAGTCTCTTCATTGGGCCTTGCTTCTGTTCCTTTGCTTTTCTTTGTTTTCAACTCATCTGCCTCCGCGTTCTGCAGGCATTTCACATCACCACTAAATTACCACATGGTCCTTAGAAAAGGTCCATCAAATTTATCAAAAAAATCGCATTTCCAAGTAGTTAGTCATTTATTTCTTTCCTGGTTCTTTTTTACAATAGATTAATTGGGGGTGGGCAGACGCTTTCTAGCTTCTGAACTTTTGGCCCCCTTCAAATTGAAGGTCTTGAGAGCGTCCCCTTAGCCAGGTGAAAGAAGCTGTTGTTGGTAGTAGTCATTTTAAACACAACTCTTCCCAGATTCTTATTGTAAAAGACAATAGAGAATCTCTGTGAAAATTTGAACCTAACCAAATTACAGACAGCAAAGAGGGGGAGATACCTAAAACGAGAATGAACCTCAGGAGTTTCTCTACATACCTTGGTCTGTTTACTGCTTGGTGAAATGGATGCGTCCTTCGGCTTCCCCTTCGGAATAGCCTTCCGCTTCTTGCCACCAGCCTCAGCCGGAGTCTTCAGTCCAAGCTCGCCGGCACCCAACTGATCGGAAGCAGTTGATTCCTCTCGCCCGTTGCCGAATTCTGCTTCGTCTGAGACAGGCGTGGAGGCTCTCGACAGCCTGGTAAGCTTTCTATCGGCAACCCCATTGCCGACACAACCAGAAGCAGATCTCATCTCTGTTTCAGACAAATTGGCTGAAGCAGAGGCCCCGCCCTTGAGAGACTGGCTACTGGAGACTCTAGAAAGCTTGCCATTAAAAGGCAATTCAGGCTCCGGGAAGCCAAACCCTCCAACCAAGCTCCTGTTCCCAAAGCAAGAATACTTAGCAGCCCTCTCTACGAAGGCCGGGTCAGCTGAGAACTGTGTCAAGCTATGGTGGTTGGACATTGAATTCCCAGACATGGGCAGGCCCCCGCTCACTCTGGAGTGCTCAATGCCGAGATTCAGAGTGGGAGGCGGGGAATTCAGAGGCGTGCTATAACAAGAAGTATTAGCACTGACGTTCCCAACCACATAACTTCCCACTGATTGAGACTGTGGCGAGATCTCTCCAGAGTTGCAGATGCTCCCCAACTTTCCAATAAGTTCTTTAATGGCCACGCTCTCGCCAGCTGGGACAGCAGAAGACGACGTGGGCGAGGAGACGATGGAGCTAACAGCAGAGTGGTACTGGAGGCTCTGGTCGATGGGAAAGTCCCAGTTCACGTTGAGGTAGGAATTGTGAAGGGGCTCAGATGGGGAAGAGGAAGAGATGTCCATGGTGAGGGGGGGTCTGTAGTTCAAGGCGGAGAGGCTACTGCAACCACCATTCACGAGAAACCTATCCTTTTCCATCTCAGATAAGATGAGAACAGCAAGTTGAGCCAAAACCAGAGAAACCTACAAAAATTTCGACCGCAGATAATCAACAGAAAAAGAAGTTTCTTCCTCTACCAATCAAAATGGTCCAAGAAGAAGATCACAATGAATGCAGTTTCGAACCACAATTGCTCTTAAGAACCAAGCCACAAATCCTCTGTCCCTCAGGCCTCAGAGAGAGAGAGAGAGAGAGAGAGAAAGAGAAAGAGAGAGAGAGAGGGGGTGAGTTCTCCCCCTTTTAGAGAGAAGGGGGAGGGAAAAAGGAGAATGGTGTGGAGGTGAAGTGGGAAAAGAGCGGAGGGATTGGCGATGAGAGAGGAGGGAACAAGAGAGCGGATCATAAGGGAGGAGGAAGAAGTTGACCCTTAATTACCGTAATCAATGGTGAAGATGACGGGCCTTCAACGTCAAACTGGCCATGTCCCCCCATCTATTAACCTCATGGCAGCAACAAAAGGAAAAAAAAAAATCGAAATTTGCATTTCAAAATTATCTGTTCTTCTACCCAGGAAATCCTCCAACCAGATCATCAACAACTTCATTTATATAGTCTGCAACTTAATGAAAAGAAGTCTCTGTTTATATATATATATAAAAGAAGAGAATCAAATTGGGGAGCAAAAAAAAAATTGTATTTGTCTCTTTGGAATATTTTATGTACCTCTGGATTGCTGTGGTCATCACATGGTGGGTAAAGAAATATATAGGGATTAGGTGTTATTTGGGTTCCTACTGTCTTCTTTTGTTCACTGGATTCTTTTTACTTTCCTCTGTTATTATTATTAAATGGAGAGGGAAGAAATAAAATATTGTGCAATCATTGGAACGAGGAGAAGGATTAAGGTAAAAGTCCAGTCGGGGTGGTAAAAAAACATAAGAAGAACATTTATGGAAGGCTGAGGATTTATTTATTTAATCCCCTGGAGAGGCCGTCCCGCGCCGGTGCTCGAGTCAATCATTGCGCTCGATTTCCTCAAACTGACAGGTGAAAATGGAATTCACTCGTTGGTAAATTGTGAGTGGAGCATCTTCGGTAGATCTTTCGATTGCGGTGCTTTGTTCTTTTGCTTCTGTCTCCTCCGGCCTCCGCCGCTGGACGTGCGCCGCCACGGGAAAAGGTTTCTCCCGTTTTCAGATTCAAAGGAGGTTTCCCTAAGCTCCGATTAGAAAAATTTGATCTCAAGAATGTCTTCATTTATGACAACACTGTTTTCTTCCGTTAATTCTGCAACTCTTCTTCGTCAAAACCACTTGTAAACGAGACCTTCCACCTCCACAAGCCTGTAGATGAATCCAAACTTATTAAGATTTTGTTGGTGGTGTTCAAATTTCAAATTAGTAAAGGAAACACCTGTTTTTCCCTGTTTCTAACATTTCTGACTAATTGTCTTCCCTTTTTTTCCACAATGGTGGAAAAAACTTGTGAACATGTTGAAACTGGTAGGAGCTTATAAAGGAATTTCCATGGAAAGTGATGAGAATGTTGTTCCTTTAACTAATGGAAGTTTTAGGTGAGAGGGGAAACCCGCTCAGCTGAAGATTGAGGCTTTTATCCAACCTTTTGCTTTCTAGGTATAGGGTTTGTTCTCATCGGCATTACTGTGCTTCAATTTACTCTTTAGTGGCCTTTCTTTTACAACACAGAAAGTTGATGTCATGAGAATTTAAAATGAAAATGAGCCTACTAGTCCCCCGCCTCATCCGTTGTACCAACCTCTTTAAGAACCACAAAATGTAGTGGGACTATACAAAAAAAAATATATAAAGATTAAGGGAAGATACATATTTCGCTTTACAACGGATGCAACTTTGCCCCTATCATGGACAGGTTTGGTGCATCTAGATAGGTCAGCCGTTAAAAAGCCGCTAGTTACTGGTTCAAATCTCATGGGTGTTGATTCCTTATTGTTGTGGACATATTTTATCCTAAATTTTATCACTTTAGGAGTGACCAAGTAGCCTTGGGATTTTAATATTTCATCTTGGGGGGTCTTTGGAAAAAAAAAAAAAGGAAAGGAAATAAAAGATAAAATCTTTTTGTTACAGGACCGGCTAATAATGGATCCAACTACATTATTTTGTCACAATAGGGTGCATAACATATAATTGTAAAAAGTTATTAGCCAAACTTGGATTGTGGCTGTCCCTTCCTAAAAACTTTCAAAACATGCTCAAACCATATAATTGGGACTCCTTTACAAGTGGACAGTGTTTTTTTTTTTTAAGCGCAATTGGGCAATAATAACGTATGCTTTACTAAATAAGCCATACAGATCATATTATAAGCCTTCATCTTCGAGGAAAAAAAATGTTTAAGAAACCATTAGAAGGAGGTGGTTTGTACTACAGAGTACAGCATAATGACATAAGTTCCAAATATTATACTAATAAAGAAATTCTTGTGTGAAACTGATGGTTGGATTTCTTTATCCTTCTTGCCTGTAGATGCACATAATAATAGCGCAAGCAAAATTTGGCATAAAAAGCATAAAATCAAATTTGAAAACTCAAATTCTATAGCGATGGCTAGTCAAAAACTCTTCAGCAATAATTTTTTACTTCAGAGTGTATATATTATAAGGTCGTATGACTCTCTCAAGAGGCACCGCATAGCTAGTACAGGCATGTAGAAGGTGTGTCGCTGGTTTGATTCCTGTGGTTCTATTCTCCTAAACCATAAATGATGGAATCACGATACTTCTAATTGACGAGTGTATTTATTGTGTCCATCTAGGTTTCGACGCAGGTCAAGACCCTACGGACAAGCGGAATAGGGGTCTTCAGGCTTTTTCCGCAGGATGGGTGAGTACTTAATCATGTATAAAGTGGCAACTCCGGTTTTTTATTGAATCATCTGATCAACTAGTAAGTGCATGGATATGGACATAAACGTTCTGGATTGAAGACAAATGCAGTTTTTACCAAATTTGACTTGATTGGATTCTATGCAATTAATTCGGGCTAGGTCTCAGACTTAGATCCCAACTTTAAATTGAATTCATATTTGATGATGAAGCTGTCTTTTAGATGTCATTAAAGTCGGATCTCTATCAGGTTTCACATTCATATATACCCAAGAAAAGCCTTTCCGTATAAAACTCTGAGACGTTATTTGTGACTATGCTTGCAAATTAGATTGCTGATGAAGCTCAGAAACCTCATAGTCGGAGATAAATCAAATCAAAACAAGAAAAAGGGGGAAAAGAAAGTTCCTATTTGGTAGAGCTGCAAATATAGAGAAAAGTTGGAACATATTTCTGGGGGGGAATCATTCTTGCTGTTTCGGGTTATGGAGTCTCACTGTCGCTTGTGAAGGACGGTCCGGAACGCATTGGTCCCATGCTTGATGTAGCTTTCTTCCATCCCTTGAAAGAAAGAAAGATGCCCAAGCTCTTGGACCTACCTACTTTTCCAATACCAATTTCTTTTATACAATATGGAAGACCATATTGGGTTTGGAACTATTTCAAAATTTAATAGTAATAGCAAACTAATTAACTTTTTCGCATGTTAAATATATTGATGAACTTAACGCGAAACTTTACGTATTGAACAGCGAGCAGCGGACTGTGCCCCGGCAAAGCGAGGGGGCTCGCAGGGGCCATAGCCTAATTAAGAATTTCTGGCTCTGCCCCGTTGCCATAAGATAAAAAGAAAAAAAACATAGACAAGAGCTGCATGGCAGGGGAGAGTCCCTTACACTGAGCACATGAAGTGTGGGGCCACACCGAACCCCGAGAAGACTCGTGTCACAACCTTGCCATAAGAGGCCGGGGGCCGCGCATTTGGTTACCACGTGCATGTGTTGAGCAGATGTCTCGCCCTCATTTGTCCTTATGTCAAACTCACTGTGTGTGTGTGTGTGTTTGTTTTGGCTAAGAGCCTAAGAATAGGAATGGGAAGGAAGGAAGGTTTTCCATCTTCCATCTTGGCAGCAGCGAAGCTAGAAAAATTTTCTCACATAATCTCAATTCCCGAGTTAACATAACATGTCACAGATCAATTAAACAAGAATCGATAAGAACCAATTAAACAAGAATTGGTTATGCATAGTTTGAACCAACACAAGAGAGTCGCATCTACATTTAAATATATGAATTAGGGAAGCATGGAATCCAGTAATCAGATTTTTTAATTAATTTTGGTGGACAACTGCTAAGGGACCAGTTGTAAATGTAAGATGACTTTTCCAACCGAACCACTAGCTGTTGATCGTCTTATTAAATCGTTATTTTACTACTTTTAAGTTGCTTCACTATATAAGCAAGTACTTGGTTGATAGCTTATACTAAACTATGTAAATTATTTTTTTTTAAGTTGAACAATAATCTAGGCTCTGATTTTCAAATTATATATAGAACAGTGTGAACTATCAATCAAATTGAATCCAATAAGTCATAATCAAACCATATAATCACCATGTATATTAGATCTGCATCTTCCTACCTTTCATGCACAAAACCAAGCACCCTTTTAGTGCTGAATTCCCGAGCTTTTCCGATGCTTCCCCACAAAAGGTATGAAGGTCCTAAGTCTTAACTTAGGTAGATTGTAAATGTTCTTTCCTAAACGAAATATTCTAGCCTTTGAACGCAGTTGTCGCTGATGTTATCCAAATCAGCAGCCTAAATTGGCCAATTTGCATGTTATGTGAATTTAGTGGCAAATTGATATCACATCAAACAAACTTGAATTTTCCAAAAAAAAGAAAAGTTGGTTAGTATCTTGTAATTTCACTTTGTGTGAGCTATTTGAAATATTATAACAAATTGAAGCTTTTCATAAAAATGAGAACTACAAACAAATTTGGCAACTGCTGTGACCCCTTTTCTGAAAATTTTACGAAATTGCATACGCAAGTCAAGATTTACAAGTGGGCTCAAGTCAAAATCTTTCTTTATATCTTAGCCCATATATACGTATATGTATATATATATATATAGTATAAAATATTGGCCTAGTGAGCTTAGGTACATTAATTACGTTTCTAAGTCAAACAGAAAACTTTGCACTTAAAATGGACTTAGCAAATGTATTAAGGATTGAGATGAAGTGAATTAGAGTCCGAGTTACCGGACCCTTAAACATAAGGGACCTTCAATAAATCAGCCACAACTTTAAATTTGAGACTTGACCTAAAACTCCCAAGGCCGTTCCCTTATCCTGAGGGGCGTTTGATGGTTTAGAATTATAGTTTTAGAATCAAAATTTTAGAATTATAGTTTTTGTTTGACAATGCAACTCTTATTTTTAAAAACTGAGAATAATGATTCTAGCATTGATTCCAAGTAAATCAAACACCCCTGATAGTTCAAATACAATTCCCAATCTTATAGTCCATAGTTCACACAGTTTTTATATTGATACTTTAAGGTAATTTTTTTTATTTACATATTGATGTCTCTTAAAATTTAAAATGTTGTAACTAGTGCTCTAAAATTTCATGACTCCACTTATCGGTCAGAGAAAGTCTCAATCTTAAGACTAAGAAGGCCAATGACTAAACTGGTTAGCTCACCTAATCTTTGACACGAACGCTCCTGGGTGAAATATGTCTCTCTCACTCCGGTGCACATCAAACGATGGAAGCATCCAAAACTCATCTCCGAATTAAAAGGGTCTTCCCTTTCCCCTCTTCTTCTCTTCCAATGACAGATGCCAACTGTCCAGGAGCTTGTGGTTGTGGAGCGAGCATAACTTGTCCTTGGACCAAATGTCTCTTAGAAAATTTAAAACCTCCAAGTTTTTTTTTTTTTTTTTGGAGTTTGTATTTGAATAAGGAGACGCATAATTTGAGCACTAATTTGCTAATGAATATGCTCAATATAAATGTGAACCTCATATAATTTCGCTTTTATAAATTCGCTTAGGGTCTGGTAAGTCGCAACAACATTCATTTTTACTTTATTATAAATCAGATTTTTTTTTTATAAAACACTAAATATATAATTAACAAATTTTCAATTAACAGAGATAAGTTACCCGAATCTAGTGGGACTACTCTATATAATTGGACACAAGTTATCATTTCAAGGAAGAAGAGGAGCGAAGACTCTTTATCAATCAAAGTCTTAGTCTGCAGTAATTTGGCAGGCACAGCCCTTTCCATAGGTCTTGTGACTCGGTTGAAACTCCTGCAAGCCTTTTCTTTTTGAATTTATGGCTGATATTTTTTTTTCTATCATTGACTCAAATATATATCTACTCTAATATAAGATTATCTGGATTTGTGATCCAAAGCATTTTCAAATCTAGACCGTATCTAGGGATGTCAATATATCATATTTGAATAGGATATTCGACCAAACCAATGCAAACGAAAAAATCAGATATGAAAAAAAAATCAATATCTGATTAAAAAATGGGATCTGATTCAAATTTAAGAAATGACATCGATCAGCATAAATATCCGGCGGATATAGATACGGACCATGCGATATATATATATATATTTTAAACAAATATCCTATATTAAGGATATCCGATTTTGAAAATAGGCAAAATTCTGTTCAAAATTCAAATTCAGATTATGAATTGGTTTTTGGACTTGCATTCAGATATGAGTTTTCTTCAAATCTGAATTTGAATCTAAATATCTGAATATCCGAGAAAGCGGATATGATTAAAAGTATAGTTGATTCGAATACGATCCATTGACATCCCTAATCGCATCAAAGTCGTTGTTGTGACCTATCTTGGATGGAAGGGGAAAAAATGAATCTCCCTTTCAGTTGTCTCAATTATTTTTGGTATTGAAAGATCATGGAGACTTCACTTTCCCCACCGGCCGACCACATTTCTCCCTCCCAATCTTCACAGTCATCCTACCGAGGAGCTCTCATTCTCAAGAAAAGCACATTTTCTGCATCTACAGAGCATCATCCGCGTCAGAAATCCAAGCAATTCAGGTTGTTACAAATACGTGTTTATGTCAGTTTGACTTCAACGAGTAATAATTAATTTGAAGTGCCTCTGTATCAAAGAAGTAAGAATAAATTCGTGAGTAGTTGTAAGGTAGAAATGAATGTATTTCTTGACAGATGAGTTAGAGATGAAAATAGAAATCAAAGGGAAGGTCAAAGTCCCACTGGGTGGCCGGCCGGCCACCGCCCCTCTCATGTCAGGAATCATTCTTCCAACTCCTTATACAACAGCTGCTTCCAACTCTTCCTCCTCTCTCTCTCTCTCTCTCTCTATCTCTTATTTTTTAAACTTTTTTTATATTTTAAATATTCGTCTGTAAATTATGTTAAGACCAAATAATAAAAGATGTAGAGGACAGATTATTTAATGGCCGTCACATAAGGTGTCGGCACTTCATTGGACTTTCTTGCAAAACAAAATTTTTTTAATAGTTAAAACTGTGATGCACTGCAATTTATGAGAATTAAGAAAACTTATTGGTGGCTTCCAACGTGGAACTTGATTTTGCAGGAAATAAACAATATATATATATATATATATAGTTTTTTTTTTTAAATCAAACTACACATAAATAGGATTAAATGGAACCCCGACTCCAAAGAATTTAAAACTATATCAATCTTTGGAGGATTTTGGCTGAAAGTACCAACAATTCAACTTACCTATCAGTCTGCATTTGGAGGAGTTGAAAAATTGAAATTATTCGGCTATTTAGAGCTTCCTCTAATTACAACCACACGATGTAATGTATCGAGCAATATGCTCTGGAAGGACAAAATCCACAAATCCCTGCATTTGGATCTCAAGATTTTGAGTTCAAAGTTATGGGAATTCGGCCGCCAAACAAGTGTCCAAGATGATACTATTTTGAGACTCGTTGTGCATGTCACTGCTCTTCTCCAAGATTTACAAACTTTAAAATAGAAAAAAAAAATGAAAAACAACAACTTGGGGAGGAAGTAAGGAAATAAAATAATGATTTACAAACGAATATTTGATGCATTATGAGTAATCGATTTTACTATCTTCAAATTTTCTTGTTATATAATTAAAATGATGTGATTTGAAACTAATTATTCAAAATTATGATAATAAAAAAAATTAGCTTATAGTAAATTGGTATTCATATGCATGCTAGCGTGTCCATGTGGATTATTCCTCCTGATCGGTTACAAATCTCATCGACCATAAGAGAATTATGTGCATTTGATGTCTAAGTGGAAGCTTTTAAAGCTAAGGCTGAAGAACTCATGGATTTGGACCCATTCCATTTAGTGATGCGGTGGTTGGATTCATATTCACGTGAGCAACTCATAACACAATATATGTGTTACTAAATGCACTAGTATGGAACATTCGGCAACAGGAAAACCAACACAATTTTTAATGAATTTTTCCCGAAGATTAAAACAGGTTCATAAGGCACTATATTCAATTGTCGCATGAATCTGCCCAAATCTTTAAGATAAATTCATGAAACACTGTGTTCTATTATTTCATGAATCTACTCAAATCTTTGAAACACATTTACGATTTGCAGATGGTCAGGACGAAGATCACCCAAATACATTGCATGCCCAACCGATTGGGTCTACACTGCTAAACTTTGTCATATTTGATCCCCCAGATTCGGGGATTTTTTCCAAAAAAAAAAAAGGGAGAGAGAAAAAAAAAATTCTTCCTGGGTAGATTATTGGCTAATAATTGATGACAACATAAAAATCGATTTTAAAAAACGGAAAGAGAAAATATCTTTAGATTTTTAGAAGCTTTCAGCAAGAAATAGTTGGTGGTCTGCATATTTGCAGAGTCCACTTGATGCTAAAAGACATGAACCAGAGCCATAAATGGACCTTGCAAGGTCTGGATCTTTTTGTACCGAAGGTGATCGCGTACATTAAAAAGTACATCGCGTATTCTTTAATAGGCTAAACAGCACCTGGATCCAGTCAAGACCTAAAACCCAATTTCACAGTGGAGACACCCTTCATCCTTCTGCCTCTTACCTACAAATAGAACTCGGATCCAATGCTTGGATCTTGGGTTTGATTCGAAAAACGTTTCAATTTTCACACCCACTCTATGTTGGACTTGGTGATTCCGAGATCCAATCCAACTCCGAGACATATAGTTAGCTTACATCAAGAATAAGATATATAATCTTTAGTGGCATTCTTTCTTCGCCGGCTTACGCCGGAGAAAGTCGCGACTCGTCGGTAAATCCCTTCAGTGACGACATAACATGAATGGAACATGCGTGGTAGTGCTAATGTCTCATTTTGCTGATCAAATTAAGCTGGACATGGTTTCAATCACGGAAATGGTGTGCAGTCTGTACCACATATATGTGAGATAACAGTGCAATTTCCCCGGTTATCCCACTTTTTCTGGAAATGGACCACTTTGAGCTAGCAAGAAGATGTGAAGAAAGAGTAATTATTGGGAGCATAGACTTAGCTGTTTGATCCACCCAAGTGGCTGCCACCAAACATCAAGGAAAAAGACTCCCAAGAGTGGACGGGGGAGGGGGGACCTCTAGAACATTCCAAGGCAGGGCCATAAATATGTTGGATCTCGGGACCAGCCTATGTGGGTCCAGATCTAGGCCGTAGATTTATGGATCTGATAGCTACTGGTCCGAGCCAGTGGCTGCAGATCTGAACGGGACATTTTCTGGACATGATCTTGGTTGGCCTCTGCTTTGTTATCCGACACCATGTTCGTACAGCTTGAAAAGAATCCAAGCCTATCTTCTTCTTCTTCAAAATTGTTTCCTTTCGTTGATCCAGTAGCATTAATTAAGAACCGCTTCATGCATGCAAAGGAAAACAGGAGGAAGTGGTAAAGAGCGAGCTCGTGAAGCTGTCGATCAAGTTATCGAATGCTCGAACCGATGACGATTGTATTGATCATGAACAGTTCAGTTATAGTATTCTGATTTTAGCGGCGTAAAAAAATGTTAGATATTCCGGCGTCCTGCAAACAAGTCAGGATGAATTGTTACGCTTGAAACGTAATAAATTTTTAGTTGCTTTTCTCTCTCTCTCTCTCTCTTTCTAAAGGTTATATTTTATGAAGATGATCTTTCCTAGCGCCGAAAGTTACGGTGGTACAAGGCCATTGATTATAGTCAAGCCCCGTAACAATAAGAACACACATAATCTCTCTCTCTCTCTCATTAAACTTTTCATTTTGTCGTCTCTCTCTCTAGATTCTCTCACTTATTGTATTCATTTCTTTCTGCAATTTATTAATTATTTTTTTGGATAAATGACCTCTCTCTCTCTCTCTCTCTCTCTCTCTCTCTCTCTCTCTCTCTCTCTCTAGTCGTAGTCCTAGTAAAGAAGCAAAGACTAGTATAAAGAAATGAATTACGAGGGTGGTCCATGAAGGGCGCTTAAGAAGAAGAGGGGAGGTGGATTTGAACTGTCTAAAACAATGAGAAGGTATAAGATTCCCCAGATCAACAGCAAAGGAGGAACACGCATTGCTGCCGGGTCATATGCACGACAAAGGTGCAGAGAGTTAAAAGGGCCATTTACTTGTATAATCTACGCCACCAGTTTCAGGCTCTTTACACACACACACACACACACACATATATATATATATATATATATATATATATATATATATATATATATATATATATATATATATATATATATATATATATATATATATATATATATATATATATATTTATGTTTGTTTATATTTGTTTTTGGCCTTCAACAATAAAAACAATTGGTTTACCTTTTGGTGTTTTTAATTTTATTTTTCTAAGTGCTGCCAATTTTTTTTCTGTTTTTTTTTTGGGAAAATTTGTCTGCAATGTGAGGTGAGGGCCACAGAATGTGAGCTTTTGTTTGGGATCGGCTGATGGAGCTGAGGCTGCCGGTCACACCGACCAGCTGGGAGCCTGCTTAGCTCCTTAGGTCCAGCAAGAAAAGTTAGAGTCGGTCTTAGGCTAGGTCGTCAGGATCTATCCGCCCTTTCTAGCGCCATTTTCGTGCTCCAAACCATTTAAATGGAAAAATCTTACCATGGTTTGTGCCGTTCATGTTGGACGAGAAGAAATGTTTGACCAACTTTTGAACGGATATATATATATATATATATATATATATATATATATATAGAGAGAGAGAGAGAGAGAATATATATATATATATTTTTATAGAAAGAGAGAGAGAGAGAGAGTATTGGGCAGCATTGAATGTGGGAAACTGGTATGTTTATACATGTAACCATGTTCAATATGCATGAATTACTAAAGAATAACCAAATTTAATAGTTTTACAATTCACGAATACCATTCATTTTTTTTGTGAGCCATCGTATACAATTACCATACAACAGAAAATGACAAAATTATTTTGCCATGTTCGGCCCATTTTTCAACCCCATGCCATGAAGCTTTTGCAGCGTATTTTATTTAGTTTTCTAGACGATTTTTGGATAACCCTTGGTTAATGTGCTTAATGATTTTTCCTGCTGCTTTTGATCAATTATTTCGTCTGCTTTTTGGTAAGTATCTGGTTAGGTGAACGATCCGATTGCTGGCACCAAGCCACGCTTTCGTCCTTCTTCCTTGGCTTAATTAAAGGAGCTCATGGTGCAAAAACCAGATCGAATCAAGGACAATGCTGAGCTTGCAGAACAAAAGGCAGAGGAAAGAAGAAGAGCATAAAGCCAAAAGCAATTTTCCTTTTTTTAGGTAAAAAGTGAGGCTTGGATTCTTAATCAGAAGCTTCCTGGAGCCAGCTGGTTAAGATTCATTCAAGGCAGAAAAGAAGAACACTTTTTTTCTTTTTTTACTTTTTTTTTTATAATATGAGAGGAAATTAACCATTGATTTCTATTTTATTTTGATGTAAGGGAGGAACCAAATCGATTTTCACAATACTGTTCCTCCCCCTTCAACTTGGCAGGCTTTGATTGAGCCTGACTGAGACCACTTGCCGGCCGGCCACCGGCCGGTGGCGGAGAATATTCCTTTCACCTAAAAAGATATTCATTAACTAGTGAGTGCCTTGGCATGTTGCCTACACCTAACCATAATTCATTGAGAGAATAAAATGCTGCGAGGTTGATAATTTATGATAGATCTGGTGCATTATGGGCTCAGACTAGTTTTGAATGCTTATAAGGTAGCATCAATAAATGGGTGCGGCTTTATAGAAAATGATACCCAAGTCTGGATCCTTAATTGTTGACTCAGATCTGCCAACCCTTTCCAAGTGGACCAAATTGAATACACTGTCAGTTGGATCTAGGTGGAAAATATCATAACCGACATCGTGGATCCGAAATATTTTTGAAGTCAAACGCTCCAGATCCACAATTGAAATTTGAGTCGGGTAACCTTGAAGTACTTTTTATGTTTTTTTAAGCTTATAGCTTTGGACATTCTGCATCCATCTATTGGAATGGTTGGAATTATAAAATACAACATAATGTGGGAAACAACATAAAAGCAAGATTGATCATATTTTTTTTTAGCTTACAGAGACCAATAACGATAAAACACTAGTACATTTGAAGAAAAACGTCGTTCAAAGATCAATTCCTTATGTCTAAGCATGCCTATAGCATATCTAACACATTAAAAAGAGAGCTTCTGACTTATGATGCTCTGAGTTGATTTTCTCAAATTTGATAGACTGATGTGACCCCGATACCTAGTCTGATATCAATTTTATCAACCTAAGAATCATATTCTTTTCTGAATGCAAAAACTATATGTATATATAGTTCTAGATCAAAACATCTCTTGATATTTCCTTTCAATGTTAAAATTTGATAAGAGCAACTCCTAAACAACATTGGGGGACCAGAAGTTACCTGCACACTATAGACATTCTGCAGACACACGCACACACATACATCAAGATATGAAGCTACCTGTACACAAGCTTACACACACACACACACACACACACACACATATATATATATATATATATATATATATATATATATATAAGCTAAGCTCCATATGCCAGCCCGAAAGCTCCGCTGCTTCAGATGCATCTAGGCTTGTCAATGGCAGGCAGGATCAGGGAGTCTCTGCCGCATGATAAAAGCCTGCTGCAGACTTCTGAATGTATGGCTAGCCCATCCTGGCCATGCTATAAAGTCATGGTACCAGATATCATACAACTCCATCTGATCGTTTTCTATTCCGCTCCTTTTTTCCGGACATCCCGTTCTGGCAGCGAGTCCTTGATAACCGGGTTTGAATTCAGATGCACAACATTATTATCGTCTTGATATTTTAATCCTTTTTTTTATTATTTTCTGCAAAAAAACTGCTTTTCAATGTTTTCATGAATCCGGCAAAAGGAATTCTCTACTCCATTACATATCAAGCCATGAAACTTTGAACGTTCAGATTGGACCTGCATCACCCCTGTTCTTATATCCTCATATATATGACATGCCATCTATAGGACCCCTTCTATAACATTAGCTATGATGGACGGCAAAGATAGATAGTTCATTGGAGTTGAAGGGTGTACCGTTTGACCACTCAAGTTCTGAAACCTTCGAGACAAAGTATAAAACCAGAGTACTATAATTTGTTTTGCCTTTCATATTTTCCCTTCAATGGCCAAAGCAGCTTTGAGGGGACTTTTATAAGAAGAGAGGCATCCAGCTGGGGTACTTGCAGACTGAAGAAATCAACTACGCGGTTTCCTTTTCTTATATGTAGAAGGAAAAATCATGCATCAGCCACTTCTCATCTTTTACTTGTAACCAGAAAATGTGCAGCATAATAATGATCATGGCTGACTGCCCATATTATTTTATTTCCAAGCTACAAGATGAAACCCAAAAAGCAAAAGCATTAACATGTTTTCTTGATATCCAAGTAACCAATGAATATGTCAGCTCGGATGTAGTTGTAATCCAAGGGAGCAGTATCGTGGGTAGCTGTCTATTCAAAATTGATGGCAGAGGAACCATTGGTTCCATTCACGAAATAGGGTTTTCAGTGTTCATAAATGTAGGCAATTGACGTATGCTTGCTACTGTGATCTATTATTTTGATCATGATAAAGACAAACCCTAAGCGTGTATATCTTCTAGCAAGTGGGCAGCCCAAGTTGTGCGTTGTTGGGATGGGCCAATCCCGCCCCATGATGAAGATCAAACAGTCCTGCTTGGCAATTGTTCTTTCAGAATGAAAGAATCTGTCTACCTAGCTATGCCAGCAGTTAGCTCAGTAAAGGAATTATCAGCATACCCACATAATGTCCTGTCCTGGTGTGGACTGAGCAGGGCAGTGGGCTCCGGTGGGTCCGTGGTTTGGGCCTTGACTTATTAGGCTAGTTGGTGTACTAGACTGGTCCTCACTGTGTCTCCTGCTGAACTGCCATCGCAGAAAGAAAAGCTGCTCTTAGTTTTTCTCTTCTGTGATGGAAGGAAAAGGTTTAAGCTCGAAGGCTGTGGTTAGAAAGCCTGGACCGCATTTTTTGCCAAAGAAAGTGCAGAGTTACCGCTCACCCGTCTCCTGAAACAGTCTTCTTTTCATTATTCTCTGCAAGATCCGACTATCGGGATCTGCACCGAGCCACTGAGAGACCTGGCGTCTCTGGTTTGTTTTTTCTTTCTGTAGACACACCATGCTTAATTATGTATGATGGCACTGTCTTTGTGGATTAAATAAATCACCTAGTAGATTTTTTTTTTTTTTCAAAGGTTCCATTCACTTGAGCTAGGTGAGTGGCTTACAGCATCCAACTTGCAGGCTCTGTTCTTCAATATGTAGACAGTTCATATTCTTTTTTATAAGGAGGAAGCAAAGGGGATAGTTATGTAGCAGATGAGAAAGGGATAAGCAAGATTTTTGTACTAACTGACAACGAGGATGGTGCATCCTAAAGGCATACTTCTTAGATGAGTAATTCTAACAAGTTTAGAAAGCTCGGAGAAAGGGCCCAAGACCTCCCATCCCCATGACTTTGAGGTTTAGAGCTGCTTTGGGATCTGGGTGGACACATTATCTGTATTAGACTGGTAATTCCAACAAGTTTAGAAATTCAATTACTTGCTTTTAGTGTAAAGAATCTCATTTTCAGATAAATCAAGCTTTTTATGTCTTGGTGTTTGGTATGAATTTTGTGTTACAAGTTATAAGTGAGCATATGAGTTCTTACTTAGTTTTGGAGGCAAAACTCCTGCAAAATTATGAGAACGTCACTGGTGCAAGAAAAAAAAAGAATCAAATAGGATAACCTTGTACCCTCTCACATGTTTTTCTTCCATATATGCCTTTTTTGTATTATAAACTCACAAAAGTTTCAATTCAATTAAAATGTTGTATTTATATTCAGCTGGACAGTGTTTATCTGCTAGGTATCCTGAAAATGAATGAAACCACTTGGGTATTGGGTATTGGATACTTATTCTTGGTATTGTTTCTGTCATACTTCAGGCGGTTGAAGGCTCGATTGTCGATCCACACTGGATCCAGATTTGCTTTGTCAGAATTTATCTCCTTGTCAGTTTGACTCGATTCAGTACATTTTTAAGCGCGTGGAATGTCCTGTGGACACGGTGCATGTTTTTCAACATCTGAATATTCAAATCAGCATTTGCACTTCTGATGATCATATTCAATTTTCCATTGCACATACGACTTACTCAGATTAGGACCAGAATATAAGGAAATTAAGCATGTATGTGAAGAGGTAACTGCATCGAGCTTCTCTATTCACAGTTGCTTTAGTACTGTTGAATACAGACCGAAGCAAACAACTTGCTAAAAGATAACTTAACATTATTCAATCACACATACACATTGCTATACATAGTGTATATATTGGTCACGAGGAACTAATTTCCTTCCTATATAAGTAACTTATCAAGATACCGCCCATTAATATTCTTTTTTACATTCAGTGTTTACATACAGTTCTTTATATATAATGAGTAAAGGCAAGAACTGTATGGACAGATTATGAGTCATCCAATCTATTTGATGAACAGCGGACAAATTGTTAAAAAAAAAACACTTTTTAAGTTAAAAAAAATATTTTCAAATTACCTTTTCAAAAAGTGTTTCTACACTTCGCTCCTTGGATGACTTGTAAGTCATCCATCAAGTTAGCTCGTAATTTTTTAAAATTAATTCTACAAGTTCTTTATATCTACTCAACTAGTTACATATTTCATGAACTATATGTATGTTTGAGAGAGAGAGAGAGATGACGGTAGATCGATATTTTTGGTTTTGCCAAAGAAACACACAAAACAGGTTTTAAAGCTGGTTTTAAAAAAAAAAAGATTTGCACACAAAACAACGTAACAACGTTCTTTGAGGCTGTCATCCATAAAGGATTTTTTTTCTGAAGTTATTGTGTGCAAGCTAACTGATAATGTTTTTAGTCAATCTAATAGTGTAAATAGGCACAAAGCTATCTTTTTTTTACCTTGGAAATATAATCATAACCTTTGACCCAATAAATTTTGTGTGCATTTTGACTCTCTGACTATTCATGCCGTCGGCTTTCCTTTTTATGCCTTGATATTAATGTGCTTCATATTTTAAAAGATATTTATTAGGCACGAGATTAACACAACTCATTACCCAGAAAAGAAGCCCAAAGGCCAACCCCAATTCCCTCTACTTTTAGGGTCCTAGGCTGCATTGTGAGCCTAGTTGGAGTAAGGTACACTCTTCAATGAATTTCGTGATCTATGTGTTTGCTATTATAGGAGAGTAGCACCTATGAAAATTAAGCACATTATGTGTCATTTACGTGCTACTTGTACAACCAGCTATATTGTGTCCCTTGAGTCAAAGATGTCATTTGTTAACCAAACTAGTTGCATCACATTATTCGTGTTACTTTGGCCAACCTGTATGTTTCTACTATATTAACATATAAGAACAGGGTTACGTGCACGTTGTGCACAGTACACAGCCTTTAAGAAAAGACAAATTGTACTCCTACACACTTTTAGGGGTACTTGACATGCAAAAGAGTTTATGCACAATTTAATTGTGAACAGGCTTGTGCATATAACCATGTTCGACCATGTAAGCCATTATAATCATGCAAAAGAAACCTACATGACATCACAAATTATTTGTTTAAGTACATTTTATGTGTTTATTATTTTTGAAGATAAAAGTCAATAAATTCAAAGTCTATGCATCGTTTTAAGCTAAACCCTTTTTTCTTTTTATTTCTTTCTTGTGGTTAAGTGCACTATTACAAAAGTGGTAAACAAAGATTCCAAGGAAAGTGCGTTTGTGTTTGCTTCTGGAATGATTTTCTTCTTGGCATTTGGAAATTCATGTGGTGTCCCCTTCTGGGTGAGCCTCGAGGGGCATAGCTGGTCGAGCTGGTAGACAGGTGAAAGCTTAGTCAATGATCGCTACTCCTTTAAACTGCAAATGATTGTAGGCATCATTTTTGAATTAAAGTAACTATAAGTTCATTCAAGATGTCTTGAAGTAGGTTTAGACCCTTCTTTAACATTGATGTATCTCCTTTGTGCTGTCTGTGTGTATGTGTGTTTGAAAGTCGCGTGCTGAGTCACTTAGATGGTAGATGTTGGATATCTCTTGTTCCATGTTCTTCACAAAATATTAACATGTCTCATTGATCCTGCTTTGAAGGCTGGTCTTGTAAGGACCACGAAATATATGACCCATCAGATTTTGGGTCCAATCAAAAGATTCGCCCCCACCGACGTCGTTTTTCTTCAGATCCTTGTGCCTCCACGCTTCTCTTACATCTACAAGTCCATCAACACAAAATAATTGAAAATCAATTTAACGCTTCATGCTCTTAATTTCTATCTTCCATAGCTATTTCTAATCTCTTGAATAAATATCTTTACACAAATTCGGTGGTTTTAATTTGCTAGAATTGTTTTAATCAAGATGAAAGAACATAATCAGTTTCTCTGGCAAAGAAGTGCTCGATCGAGCAAGTGGTAAAGGTATCATGGTGCTTTAAACTTCTAATTTTACAGAATATAAAGTTTTATTCCGTGTAGAAACATAAATATTTTGATTGAGCATAAATCTAGAGTCATTTATAAATGCCGTGTACTTTTTTAAGTAACTGACAATTGTTCCCTTAAATTTAAAACCGAATGCGTGTTTGATTTTTAAACAATGTCAAGCAAGTATATATTTCCTAAATTGTTACTACCATAAAATGTGATACAGAGGTTATGACTAATCATCTGTTGTATATAAACAGGATCCAATTATATATTATTTACCTCAAAATGGTTTCATGATCAGCTTTTCACCATATATTTTTATATGCAGTTAAATATAATAGCTTTTTCTATTTATGTAACCTTTTCCATTCTTCTTCTGGATGGATGCTTTCTGATAGATCGAGCAGAGATTGCAAAGTTGTATTACAGAACGGTAAACACTCAGTAATGCACCCCTTTCCCCATGATATTTACTACTTTTTCGGCGCTTGCATCTCAGAATGTCAGAAACTCTCTCTCTCTCAGATTGTGATGAACTGATGTTGATCCTCTCGTCGTCTGCTTCGATATGATAAAATAGATGTTGGTGCTCGTCTTATTCTAATGGAGGAGATAACAGTGCTGAAGCTAAGATGCATAAACAAGCTCATGCTGAATTCTTATTAAAATTACAGGAATCAAGCGCAATCAGTTCGTGTGGCTGGTATTCAACCGGCTCAAATAAACAATTTAGATTTCTGTACAGTGCGTAAATATTGATCCAAATTATTGCGCAAGTTGGACAGTCACCAGGTTTTGGATTCTTTGTCGTGCTTATGCAGGTGCATGCGCAAGAAGGGAGGCACGAAGGTGCAAATGAAGCCCTGCCAATTTAATTTCAAGGGAGTGATCATATAATTTCATAACATGTTAGATTAAACATTCTAAAACGTCTATCTGCGCGTCATCCATTATATTTATTATTATGATTATTATTATTTTGGACGGACCGGCAGATCAGAATGTCCAAAAATGTAGTATTATTGAGAAGAATCATTATTTCTCCATGATTGAATTTGATCGTCGAAAATAACTACAAGTGAAGCAATTACATTTTTGGCGCACAAAATCCTTTTGCTAAAGAAATTAACTAAATCCTTGATATTTCATGTCAAAACCTAAGCTTAATGTTACAGAGAAGTTAGGAAGCTAGAGTTGTGGACCAAGAAAGTGCGTTTTATAAAATAATTTTTTTTCTAAGGCAAGATCCTTAATTTGTTTCGGTGCTTCAATAGCATACCGCATGAAAAAAAAATGTGATTATGTACGTGAATTTTATTTTTCTAGGTTGTAAGCGTGTATTTTTTCTTTCCTCCTAATTTTCTTCTTAAACCCACATTTATACAAAACTAACAAATTCTCCCTGGTTTATTGCCATTGAATTCACCCCTAACACTGTTACTATTAAAACAAACTTTTCTTTTCTACTCTACTTAACCTTTGATAAGCAGCTGAAGATAAATAAACAATGAGGAAAATGGGTTTTCTGCAATTTGAAATATATATATATATATATATATATATATATATATATATATATATATATATATATATATATATATATATATATATATATATATAACAAGTCTCCATAGCCTTGGGGGTTTTAAGTCGAAAATAATTATTCCTAAGTAAACATTAAAAAATAAGAATTCTAACAGAACGTTTGATGTGACGAAAAGACTTCAGGATAATGTACTATCTGCCTTGATAGATGCTACTGCAGTACTGCTTAGTATATTTATAATTTTCATATGATCCAAGAGAACAAAATTTGTGACCTCGCATAGTTTATGCTTTCGGATGAGCTAGCTTACCTAATGGGATGGAACAGCATTTTAGCCCCATGTTCAATATAAATGGAGGAGAAGTATATTTTTTTTCATTTGTTATCTTTATAAAATCTTTTTTTTTTCTTTACTTTTTCTCAAATTTTTTTCCCTAAGATATTTTTTCATCATTTCAAGTATCAAATAGTTTAGATGATGCTAAAGTCATGTTAAAAAAATTTGTCAGAATATATGAAAATAACTTTTTTTAAGAAAGAATTTATTTTGATTGGAAAAATCAGGTATGATCTTCAAATTAACATGGTTCTAGCGTCATCATTCATCAAGGCCCTAAGCCTTTGACTGCAATCTTGATCTAAAAACTTAAAAAGTCCAGAAGTGCAGGTTGAAAGTTAGGTCTTGAAGTCATTGCAAATTTTATCTTTTCATTAGTATCAAAATTATCGAACTTTTTAACTTTTATCGCTTTCCCAGCCGTTCATGATCCGGCGGACGAAGGGCATCAGAAATTTTGAAAAATCAACACGCCGCCTCTCTCGTTCCTTTGTGCTCACGTGATTTTTTGACCGTTTACCGTTTGATTAAGGCCCAATATATATGAGGAACGATTAAACCATTTCCCACCACAGAATGTCAACTATGAAATAAATGTATAATTTAAAAACTAAATTAAGAATTAAAAAATAATTTAATATTCGAAATTTCTTTAAAAATGAAAACCAAAAAGAGATCCATTTAAGTCATGCATCCACCGGGAACTGCAGAACTCGGTCCAGTGCTCAAGAGCACTTCAGATCTGAATCTCATCCATTTACGATTCTCAAGGATCAAATACGTGGCAAATTGATTTGATTCAGACATTATTCATCTTTATTATTTACTTTCTCTATTTTTTAAAACATTTAATTCTCCAAAAAAAAACATTTTATTTTAAGATTGGCATTCCATTGAAGAAGGGGTTTTCATGAGGATGGTGTGTGAAGAAGATAAACATGAGAATATCATTTGGGATGAGAGGCCAGTCCGATATACATGCATGGTTTATCTTAACCGGTAAACTCTTTTATATATATATATATATATATATATATATATATATATATATATATATATATATATATATATATATATATATATATATATATATATATATATATAGAGAGAGAGAGAGAGAGAGAGAGAGAGAGAGAGACTAATCCGATATACATGCATGGTTTATCTTAACCGGTAAACTCTCTCTCTCTATATATATATATATATTCGTCATTAGCTGGTCAAATTAAACGTAAGAGTCCTGCTCAATACTCAAGCTTTCTCTGCGACTAAGAAAGAGAGAGAGAGAGAGATAGAGAAAGAGAGATCGGATACATTTGCTGGATAGAATTCTAGGTATTAAGGGGATTCTGGTCTTGACTAAACTCTTTGGCAAGCTCACGTGAACCACATCGAAGATCAAGATTTCCACTCTATAAATACCAGCACGACAAAGAAGTTTTACCGAATCTCTGCTATCTTGATCAATATCCTGAGGTCGAAAGAGAGTAGAGAGACAGAGGTAAGGGATGCCCACAGAGGCGTTGGCCATGGCTGGGGCTGATTGGAGGGAGTATGCAGCTGCTTTGTCGGAGGAGGAGCAGGAGGGTGCTGCTGATAAGGAGATGGTACCAACATATCTGTTGGCGGAAAGCTTGGACGTCAGCGAGGTCACTTCCAGGATCGAGAGATTGAATCTTGAAGAAGATGTGGAGAAGACGAAGCAGTTGCTGAAGCTGTGGGCAAAGGCTGTTGCTTGCTCTTTGAAGAAGACTATGGTGCATGGGCACTGCCAAGACGCAGACGGCGGCTCACTTGTCAAACAACGACGCCATGGAGGTTAATTAGCGAGCTCTGCAGATGGCTCGTGCATGTTTCACCTGAGGACTAACACAATGGAGACATGGAGATGGAGAGAGGGAGAGAGATTTTTTAACTGGATTTGTTTCTTTGGTTGATTTTACTAATTCGATTTCTTTATTATTTTTTCGTGATCTTTCAACTTTGACATGTCATAAGGCTAATAACATTGATGAAAAAATAAGTGATCTCAATGAAAGATTGTTTCGATCGATAGATCGCCATCCCTTGATATCTCTAAGTTCAATGAGGAGATCGTGAGTTCAACACTTAATCATATATTTTCCAACTAAAATCCATACTAAGTATTAACTTTCATATGTGGTCGTAGTTAATGCTTCAATATATATATAACACTTGTAAACATATATGTTCGATACCTGAGGGTCCACTACGATCGAAATAATCGACAACAGTGCGAAGTTCTTACTCGAGATTCAATCTCTTCCACCTTCAAATTCCTTGAAATTTGATTTTCTTGTTGAACAGTTGTGCAATCTCCTGCATTGATGTGGCCGCCATGCATCTCATGAACGCAAAATCAAGCCCATGATTATGAAATCTATATCTTCCTAGATACCCTTAATTAATTACCACGTCGTTATTAAATTCACCTCATAATTGATTCATTACCTATAAAACATACTTAAAAATGTTGCATAAAGGAACAAATTATTGCATTATGAACGTGATATATGCATGTGCATAATAGAGATCGACGTCGGTTTCAATCGGTCAAATATTTAAAAATAAGTTAATTAATTAAAATTTAAATAGAAATTGGATCTGGTTATATATGGACGTTAATATATATATATATATATATATATATATATATATATATATATATATATATATATATATATATATATATATATATATATATATATATATATATATATATATATATATATATATATATATATATATATATATATATATATTAACGTCCACATGTAATTGGACTCTGTTTATTCTAGATTAGGATTGGCAGGAACATACGATTGGATAATATTGGACAACTTAAAGTTATATTCCAGGTTTCCGTTTTCAGTGTTAATAATCGCTATATTCGGACGTTGGCGCAGATACAATTGCCCGGCAAGTAAGATTTCAATTGATTGGCCATGGTTTTGTGATGAGATGCAAACATATATGACGACTTTGCCGAATGCAGTAAGAGAGAGTGCATTCAATTACCTGCAGACCCTACGGAGATAAGGGGTAGGATGGAGGCTTCGGCCTTCTGCTGGGCAGTAGAAAGCTCGGCTCACCTGAAAATGAATTTGAAACATCACCACATTAGTTCTGTTAAATGCATAAAACCATAGAATCTTTGCAAGGGCTAGGAAGCACAATGAGATCCAAGTGTACTCCTAGCCGTTTGATTAAAAAGAAAAACGTCAAAAAAAGGGTCAGATGAAAAAAAGAGGAAAAATGCATATTTAAAAAAAACGTCAAAATAAAAAAACGAATAAACCACGTTTTATTCATTTTTTATTCTTAC
This sequence comes from Nymphaea thermarum, assembly GCA_011799765.1. Lineage (NCBI taxonomy): Eukaryota > Viridiplantae > Streptophyta > Magnoliopsida > Nymphaeales > Nymphaeaceae > Nymphaea > Nymphaea thermarum. The sequence continues at coordinate 174,382 of JAANDH010000555.1, forward strand.
TTTTTCACATTTTTTTACTTTTTTCCCCTTTTCCTTTTTTTATATATTTTAATTACCAGATTTTTATTTTACATTTTATTTTAGTTTGTTCGATTTTTAAAATTTTGCTGAAATTTTCCCAAAAAAACAACTTTGTCATACTGTACCTAAGAAAAACTTGGCGATTTTATACCCAAAAACTCTATTTGTGACAATCTCCTTCCCATGCCGTTTGCACCTACTCTTCTTACCACCACTGCTGACATTAGTGTGGGTATTAAGTTGGATATATATATATATATATATATATATATATATATATATATATATATATATATATATATATATATATATATATATATATAGAGAGAGAGAGAGAGAGAGAGAGTGAGTGATTGGTATTTACCAACAACTTGGGTAAGGGATAAAAACCAAACCTGTTAAATTCGTCCTAAAAGTATTTTAATTAAGATGTAAAGATTCAAGTGTATTTATAAACACTAATTTAATATAAATCATGTTTTAGTTCAAATGATTTTTGTAAAAATGATTGAATTTTCTATCATCAAATTTTGATGTTATAAGAGCCGTTCAGTTTTTTATTATTAAAAAACATTATTTAAGTAAGAAAACGACTAATTTAATAAATGTTTCTTACCGAATCACTCTTAAGATCATAGTTCATATCTATGAAGTGTTTTTTTTTCTTTTGGCTTTTTCCACAAAACGCATTTTTTGCTTTTTCCCCCAAAAAAAACCTCTTTCCGGCTGATTTATAACTGTCTTTTGTTTAAATTTTGTGCTTTTATAGGTAGCCCGATTCAAGATCTGTTTCTGGGTTGAACTTGAACCATAATATTTGACTAAATGATACTCTTTTTTTTTTGTTTAGTTATTTGTTTGAGTGCTTAATATATTATGTTGAGTTTGGTTTTTTTCTTTATTTCTGCCTAATGTTTTCTTGGCGAGTTTTCTCAACTTAGTAGTATGGCATTCAAAGCTTGTCCTTGTGTTTCCTCGAAGAGCATTATGGTAATTAAGTTGGTAGGTTGCCTACTTCCTTGTGGTGTGTTTTGACGTTGATGCACTATGGGAGCCCCTCTAAATTTTGTTCACTCACTCAGTACTGCTACTATTTACATGTGAAGATTTACTTTATACTGCAGATTCATTATTCTCTTGCAACGTAGACTCTTCTTGTATGTGGCTGGTAGAAAGTAGGTCCGATTGAATGTTGGACCTATATCACTTGATCAGATTGAACTTGCTGTGAGTTTGTAAACAGCATCTTTTGATTGAGGAGTTTCTTTTGATTGAGGAGGACTACAACTACTGCTAGAGACACTTGATTGCAGCATCAATATCATAAACTCTGAGATGGATAAGTGCATGCATTCTTTTTTGCATTTTCTTAGAAATTTTTGCAATGGGAGAATGGTAACAACAGATTGAGTGCCAAATTGTATTGCTCGTTCTTGTTGAATTCCTACTACCATTTTCATTGCAAGTAACTTCCATATAGTGTTGCTTTCCCATCCCTTTAATGTTTCTGCTGCATGCACGTGATAAGTTCTTGGTATCCACTCTTTTGATTTTGTTAGTGCTATGCATCTTATCATGATGTTTCTGTTTGACTTGGAATACGTGTAGGTTGCTGAGAATGCCGCACCAGAAACTAAGGAAAGCAATCATGTAATCAGAAAACAACAAAGGCGTACTGAGGGTGATAAACTTGATCCTAACGTTGAAGAACAGTTTAGTGGTGGAAGATTTTTTGGCTTGCATCACATCTCACCCTGGTCGATGTGGGCAAGCTGATGGGTTACTCTTCTGCATTCTGCGCTGTGTGCAATCATTGATCCCCTTTTCATTTGTCAGTGAAGCTTAGGCTACAGATACATACTCGAGAGCAAGGAGCTAGAACTTTACATGAAAATGATCTAGAGGAAGAAAGGTAACTAGTATTTCTGCTTGAGCAGCTGCTCTGTCCTACATTTTGCCCTTTCCTTCAAGTTAGGTTATAGTGTTTTTGAGGTAGAAAATTGAAAACATTGAAGTTGTTGATTTAACTGAAAGGATTTTGTGAGAGATTGAGGGCATCTTTACTTTTGCTTTATCAAGCTTCTTTATACTGGGTAATTGTTCTCTTAGGTTTATGCTATGTTTTCAACTACACATGATGGAGTTTCATGATCCTTTAATGAATTCATTAAAAACTTGTTCCATGGTTAGTGATCCATCTCCATGGCAAGCATCGATTTCATGGTATGATCCTTGTTCTGTTGTGTCACTTTTATCTGGATTACTCTGTTCCAGAATGTCTACCATAGAGATCAGATTCCCTTGGATAGAAGCACTACTCCCGCCTCGAAATTTGAGACTTTGGCTAGAAGGATATCTGGAGTGAAAAAAATTTGCATATTAGCCCTGCCTCTGATACTCGTGTGATCTTTCTATTTGCAGTCCATCTGTTTTGCACTCTCAGCCAATGGCTGCAGTAGGAACACTGGCTTAGGTAGCCCCTTGGGCTGCTTATAATGTTGCAGTCATCTGATATTCATGGGATCTCTCTCGCTCTGTTACTGCTTGGACTCATTTTATAATCATGTGTTCTCTTTCACTCAGTTACTGCTTGAGCAGCGACCATGGCTGGCATCCCCTACCCTTTCTCACTTTCTTTATAATTGGAAATTTGAGATTTGTATGGTGTTTCATTGTCCATCGGTAACACAGTCACATGAAAAATAGCACCTAGTTGACATACTATGACCTGTTCATCTGGACAATATCTATAAATTTGAACCTTTTCTGCTGTGAGGAATAAGACTGCCTTCTCAGCATAAATGCTAGTAAAAATAAGATCAGTAGCTCATGGTTTTACTTGATTCAGCTTGTCAAAGACTCAACTTTAATTTGTTAGTTGAGAAAACTTCCAGAACATGAGATGGTTGTGTATAAACGATCAAGATTGTGCCTTCACATAACATGGGCTGAGTTCCAATGCAGTATAATCTGTATCAGCTTATGAATTTTAACATTGTATTCTTTACTTGTACATTTGCCTATAATACAGATGCCTTATGTTCTTTGTGAAGCTTCCAGCTTGCATCTCTTTTCCTTAGTGCAATAATAAGTGGCAGTAACCATGATCAGGTTTGTTTCGAAACTTGGAAGTTCACTTCAAACCATAAGGTTGTCACACGACTTGGAAATTTAATGTGAATTTTTTTTTATTTTCAAATTTATGAAATTGTGTCAGTATCTAAACATTACTTTGCAGGAAGCCATGGAATGGACATAATGATACCAAATGGGCATAATGGTACCCACAGTTGCTACTTGCGAAGCTGATGCTTGCATCTGATCATATGCGTCTGATTGTAGGTCCTCTTCCTTTAATACTTTTGTTCTGAACTTCTTCAAGCCAAATATATTTCATGTCTCAACAATATGATTCCTTTCTTTTATTTGTAGGAAAAATATCCGAGTTTGGTTCTCCATTATTTTAGTTTCATCAGATCTCCTGAATACAAGAATAATATTTTCAAGTTGCCTTTTGTCCTCAGGAATTGAGAAAGAAGATCACTCATCAAGACATTATTTTCTGCATATGATTCAATTCCATGAGAATTGTGAGAGTTTAGAAACATATTGTGCTTCAGAACCTATTTGCTCCCTGCTGAGATGATTGATAAGGGATAGAAGAAAGAGGTAGTAACAGAACATACTTTTGTAGCCAGGATATGTTACTCTTGGGAACTTTGGAAGTTCGGAGAACTTGTAGATAGTACATATTACTTTGTTACAGAGATCTGCCAAAAGCATAACCTTAGTCTATGTTATTTCAACATTCACTGCTTAGTAAAAGATTTGTGAAATGCGTTATGCTCCTATGAGCCTTCTTTTAGTGTCAATTTTCCTTGGTGTTTAGTATTCATAACGTTTTTTTCTATTAAAAAACTCAAACCGCCACTAACTAACTGCTTGGCTTTTATGTGCAGTTTTTCTAATCCTCAAAACAGGTTGCTTTACAGTTGCTGGCAAGGTTGTAAAAGGCCTATCGTAACGTGTATCGGTCAGGCCGACATATACACTGTATCATAATATATCGTAAGTGTGGCATAGTGTATCGTAAACTTAATTTTTAAATTCAAAAAATAAGAAAAAATAGTGAAAAAACACATCTCACATAAAGAATGTTCATGATTCATTATTCATATAATATATCATCAAAAAAACTAGAAATCATAGATTTAGAATAAACATAATAAGCATCAATCCCAAGTTTGAAATGTTTTAGATTATATCAAAAGTCCACACCATAAAATTCGTTATTGCCAAGTACCAAATATCATGATTATCATCAATCAATGATCATCATCATCATCTTCGTATTCATATCATTTTCTTTGTTAATTGTTAGTAGTGTTCGTACTACTCATCTATAAATTTCTGAATTATCTTATATGTGTTTTCATCTGTAAATTCCGTGGCATCATGAAAATTTAGGGGTTCTGCGACTTCTGTTTCATTTATGATCTTTTTAAGTTTGTCTGTTTCATTTTGAAAACCAGTCATCTTCCATCCTATTCAAGCGTCTAAACTGTCCCTCATCTGTTTAAACGAATTTTAGTCTCTAAGGGCCTGTTTGGCAAATGAAACAGTTGATAACTATTCCATGAATCTGCCTTGAAGTTTGAGCAGATTCACAAAACACTTTTCATTGTGTTTTATGCCTCGGTCTTTGATAAATGTACATAAAATAGTTGCATACTGTTTTCTTTGCCTGTTTGGCATAAGGAACATTGCGTGGGTATTCTATGAATCTACTAAATATTGAAGTAGATTTATAGACCACTCCATAAATGTACTGGGGCAGATTAATGAAACTATCACACATTGTTCCTCATACCAAACAGTCCAGAGCAATCTTAGCTGCCTCTGTAGCTACATACCCATGATGACAGAATAAGGCTAACAGACTGTGCAGAACTTGCCCCTGCGACCAAGATGCTTCACTTAAATGACAATCTTTTACGATCAGGTGTCTCCAAATGGCCACATAAGTGGAGACCATTAACAGAGATATAAGAACCGGAAAAATTATTCCACCTGCAAGGCTTGCCCCCTACGACCATTACATGGGAAACTAGAGGTTTGACAGGAACTTCTGTCCTGTTCATGTGGCAACAAATGAGAGCAAATGAGAGAGAGAGAGAGATAACTTGCCCCTAGAAAACTCACGCCCACGGAAAATCAAACTGAAGACAGATTTTCTCTCGGCCCACGGATCTCACCAGCTATTCCAAAACCCTTTGAAGCAACAGAAAGAGAGAGCAGGCACGCTGGTCCCAGGTCTCAATTGTTTTGTGGAGGAGAGCCAGTAGGCGAGCCCACCACCTAGGTGCCTACACGTGCGGATGCTTTTGGTCCACCTGAATGTCACTATGCTTGGTGCCAATAGTGCTAGCCCCAAGTTGCCTGTCTTCTACATGGCCCCAACTATTAAAAAAATTAAAATTTGTATGTAAATTTTAAAAAATTTCATCGGTTTGATAAAAAATTTAAAAAATAACATTTTGGTGCTTGTCAAATTTTAAATACTTTAATTTGGTTCCTTCATGAAAAAATTCTAGTTCTACCCCTATTCACCAGGCCTCCAATCAAGGCTCCATCTTAAAAGTGGAAATAAAAACAATGTCTTTTAACCAAGTTCATTAAAGGGATGTTTAAAAAAAAACATTTTTAATAATAAAATATATACTATTAATAAAATAAAAATAGCATTAAAAATTTATTGAGCAGAATTGGGTTCCATCGAACTGACCCAAGCTAGTTTTTCCGGGCACAAACGAGGTACTCGTTGGGTATCTGGCCAGACGTGACGTCCACCTCTAAATATAATGTGAGATAAAACTCTATTATCTCTGAATTTTGTTGATGATGCAACCAAATAGAGCGGCACAAATCCATAGACAAATATCAATTTGCACACTGCTGATTTTTTCTTGTCTATGGATCTTTGCTTATGCAATTCAAACACCCCCTTGAGCTTGAGTAAGACTTTAAATACAAAATAAACGCGACATTGCGTAGAGGTTGAATTACAAATTATAGTGAGCGTTTTAAAAGCGATTTTCATTGATAAATTGTCCTTTTGAGACATTTATTCATACTTAATACACCAACCCATCCAAAATTTATTGGGATGGCTCAAAATTATGTTGAAATGATTAAAAAAATTAATACATATGAATTCCACATCACACCAAATGTGTGATTCAAATGCCCCTAAAAATTAAATGATGGATTCCTTCCGGGGGCGGAAGGAGGGGGGGGGGCCACTTGGGCCATAGCTCCATCCCAGCCAATTGAAAAAAAGAATTATATTAAAAAAAGTTAAAAAATTTTAGTTGCACCATATATTATTTGGATTCGAATTCAATTTGACATTACCCAGATTCAGAGGTTGGACTGTTCGAGCCCCCCCCCCCCCCCTAATAATCATAGTTAGCAAACTCTTAACTCGAACCCGAATCGACAGAGCATATTGTTTGGGGAAGTTGGTGGCTGTTGTAATTTATAAAACTTCAGTAGACAAGATAACCAAAACACTTGTATGGAAAAGGAGAGAGAAAGTTAACTTGCCCCTAGAAACCTCACGCCCACGGAAAATGAAAGTAAGACAGCCTTCTTAGCTCCCACTAATCCGACCAATTATGCTAAACCCCTCGAGGCAAGAGAAAGAGAGAGCAGGCACTGTGGTCCCGGTCCTCAATTGTTTCGTGTTGAGTCTAGCAAGTAGGCGAATCCGGCCGCCTACTGAGGATGCTTTTGGTCCACATGACCAGGCTTGGTGAAATAGATGCTACTGCAGGGGCGCCCATTGCTAGTGCTAGTGTTAGCTAGCCCATGCCTGCTTCATTCATCCAGCTCTCCTCACAATTAGTAAGACTCGGTATAGTTAAAGGTGAAGTAGAAACAAAATCTTTAACTCAGCGTACGTCTAGATCTACTACAATTTGTTAAGGTTGTTAAAGTTTAACGATTAATTAGAACATTAAATTACAGTAAAGGGGTCCATTTTTTTATTGAAAAATGATGAATCTGACTCAACCCGTTTATGTGTTATAAAAGTATAGTGAAAATCAAATCGGCCAAGCTGCCGATGGATCCATTGACTCATTCAATGATATGAACCAAATAAATGAGCTAATAAATTCCTCTCAACAACTATATTCGTACACATTTAACTCAAACCTTTTCACATCCTCCAGCCTTGCCAGGAGCTTAATTCCTTCCTTCCACCTGGTGGAGCTGACCGTAATCATCAATCAACCACTAATCAAAGTTCTGGATGATTATCAAGAGTATTTCATTATGCCGTTTAACTGATCGTTGAAAAGCCTCTAACTTTCTCTCTATATCCTCGAAAGTACTAGGCCGGTTTTTGGTGTTTCAGTGTGATGCCCTTGGTATGTTTCAACTTGTGCATCAATGACCACCTTCTCCTTTTTTACACTCTTAACACTCAAACAGAAACTAGCTGCCTATCATCTTCTGACCTTAGTTAGTCTCCACCTAAGTCACAGTGGTACGCCACTTTGGTGGCGTACCACGTACCGGTACGGGGGTATGGGTACCGGTACGGCGGTACGTTAGGGTACGGCCTGGATCTGGATCCGGGTCGGATCCAGATCCAAACATCATAATAACACAAAAAATTCAAAAAATTTACTTGTTTTTTATTTTTTTTGATTTTTTTTTTACTTTAACATAAGAAGTCTCATTATAACTTAAAAAAATCATGATTTTAAGTTACTTGTGGTTTAATTATATATAATAATTATGGTTTAATTATATATAATAACTATTTTTTTGAATTAATTATATATAATAGTCGCCGTACCCGTACCATGATTTTAAAAAATGTCGTACCCGTACCCGAACCCGTACCCGTACCATGATTTTAAAAAATGCTGTACCCGTACCCGAACCCGTACCCGTACCATTGTGACATAGGTCTCCACATCAAAAAGTTGCACCAACCTCCTCGAAATTGCAACTAATTAAAGTTGGCATTAACTTCAACATCAAACTGTCAATTGAAGCCATTGGAGAAAGCAATGGCCATCAACTTTGAAATATACAATTGAGTGCAAGCATAAAACAACATTGTATTGTACATGCTCACATCAATCACCGACCAACATTAATTTGCAAAAATAAGTGTATCCGATTGAGTTGGGGCAATTGGAGCTCTCCCATTTTCTTTTATCCCGTCAAGGACAAGACCTGCTTTTGGTGCCTCAATGTGATGCTCTTAATGTGTTTGTGCATTGATGACCCCCTCCTTTTTTTTTCACAACACAAAGAGTTTGACACCCCTTACACTCAAAACAAGAACTAGCTACCTGCTAGTCTCCGACCTCAGCTAACCCCAACCCCAACTATTGCATCAACCCCTCTGAGTGGCCACTAATCAAAGTTGGGTGCTAACTTCAATGTCAAACTATTAATTCAAGCAGTTGGGAAAATAAGCCATCAAGTTTGAACTATAATTAATGCAAATGCTAATGGAAAGTAACATCGACTTGAACTTGCTTGTCTAAACTCGAACTGAACTCGACTTGCTCGAGCTCAAGTTCAAGTATATGCTCGAGAGGTTAAACGAGTCGAGTTCAAGTTATAAGAACTTGACTCGTTTAGACTCAACTCGCCTCAATTATATAATAAATGTTGGATTATAATGAGAAATAGTTAAATGAGTAGCAACTAAACGACTTAACATGCAACAAAAAAAAAAAAGAGACATGCTTAACATAAACGAGTTAAACTAGTCAAGTTCGAGCTTGATGTTCTATTGTCAAGTCAAGCTCGAGCTTGTTCTATCTAGCTCGGCTTAACTTCCAGTTGAGTTCGAGCTCGAGCTTTCTAGTGTGGCTGATCACTACATCAATCTGATCACTTTATCATACATGCTTACATCAATCACCATCCAACATTAATTTGCATAAAGAAGTGTGGCTGCATGCACACCAATCTGATCACTTTATCGTGCATGCTTACATCAACCACCATCCAACATTAATTTGCATAAAGAAGTGTGGCCAATCGAGCTGGGGCAGTTGGAGAACAACCATCCTCTTATCTCACATTGCAGACTATAGACAATGCCTTGAAGATGGGCAGACCCAGCTTGTCCACATAACTTTAAAAAGAAAATTGAAAAAGAAATTAGAGAAAACTGTTAAATTTTACTACAATTACAAAAACTAAAAATAATGATTTTTGAATCCTGTACAAGTTAGGCGCCTAATCAGAGCTATGTGTAGGGGTGTTCAATGAGTGGAACCAATTTGAGTTCGATTCGTATTCACCCAGCTCGAGCTCAACTTATTAATAAATGAGTTGAGTTCAAGTTGAGAAATGAACTAGATGAAACAAGTGAGTCGAGCTCGAGCTAGGTTGATCGACTCAGTTGAATTCATTTAAGCTCGAGGAAATAGCTACATATGTAAAAGAATGTTTCACCTTATTGTCAACAAAAAGAAATTGGGTTAATGGTTGTCTTTATGCACAAGAAAAAAGTAGGTTTAAACTTTCAATCCCCTTGCAGGTGATGTAAAAAATATATTTTTTATTTTTTAATGAACGGTTTGACTCAGCTTGGCTCAAGCCCAATCACATTTCGAGCTTAACCGAGTCGACTTCAAGCTTCTTAAACTCAAGCTGAGCCATGGCTATGGAGACTCAAGCCGAGCTCGAGTTGGCAACTTGGCTCATGAACATCCCTAACTATGGGTTCTGCTTTCTCAAGGAAAGAGTATTTTTAGTATTTAAGAAAGAGTTCATTAAAGAAGTTGGCCTAATCAAATTTAGGCCTAATCAAAGTTCGAACACCGAAGTTGATGGCCATTGTTTCCCCCAAATTGCTTGAATTGATAGTTCGATGTTGAAGTTAAGGCCAACTTTGATTAGGTCATTTCGATTTTAATTCTTACAAATTTAGAATTTTATATTTAACATTTAAAAATTTCAGTTTAACCTATACAAAAAAAATTAGAAATTATATTTGGGTCCTTATTAAAATTTTGAAACTCCAATAAAAAATTCTTGACTCCACCCTATAACAAAGACGGTGTCATATACCGTTGATGTGTGTGTGTATGAGAGAGAGAGGTTTGAAAATAATTTGGCCTAATTTTGGACAACACCTCGGTCCACAAGTAAACCCAAAAAAAAGGTGAAATGCATGGTCGTTTTATATGTGTATGTGTGGACAAGGATCTGACAGTCGAAAAGAAAAACTATAAACTATCATAACAAGAGAAAACTAGGAGTTCTCTTGTCCTACATACATGTGAGAAACAGAAAGAAAGAAAGAAAGAAAGAAAAAGCTTCACCTGCTCCTAGAAACCTCACGCCCACAGAAATGGGACTTTCTGTCCACCCACTAATCCGATCAGCTATGCTAAACCCCTCCAAGCAAGAGAAAGAGAGATCTGGCATAGTGGTCCCAATCCGCAATTGTTTTGTGTTGATGAAAGCAACGAGGCGAATCCCCTCAATTCGGCGCCAATGCGTGAGGATGCTTCTGGTCCACATGAATGTCACCCATCACTGTAGTGCTTTCAATGTTTTGACTTGTGCATCGACGGCCCCCCTCTCCCTTTTTTACGATACAAAGAGTTGGCACCCTTGACACTCAAATGAAGAACTAACTGCCTATCAGTTTTGGACCTTAATCAAAGTTAGGCATTAATCTCGACATCGAACTATCAATTCAAGCGATTGGAGACAGGAATGACCATCAACTTCAAACTATAAATTTGATTGCTAGTGGAAAGAAACATTGTATTCTGCATGCTCACATCAATGGTGGTCCAACACTATTTTGTAGAAAGAAATTCGGCCCGATCAAGTTGGAGCAATACTCTGCTAACCATGCTTTAGTTGCCTCAATGTGATGCTCTTAGTATGTTTCAACTTGTACATCCATGACCCCCCCCCCCCCCCCCCAACTTTTTTTTTTTTTTTTTTGGAGCAGTGAGTTGATGCCTCTAACACTCTCGAACAAAAAATAAATGCCTAGCTACCTGCCTTTAGTCTCAAACTGGCTTCAACCCTAACCATTGCACCAATCCCCTCAAAACGACCTAATCAAAGTTGGCCTTAACTTCAACATCGAACTATCAATTCAAGCAATTTGGGAAAACAATGGCCATCAACTTCGGTGTTCGAACTTTGATTAGGCCAACATTAATTAGCACAGTGAAGTGTGGCCGATCATCGTCCTCTCCCATATTGCAAATTATTGACGATTTCTTGAAAGTGGATAGATGCAACCCATCCAGTGGCGTAGCCACATTAACTACCCACATCAGCTTCTTAAAAGTTTTTTTTATGTTTAAAAAGAAATCTTAAATATTTATTCTTTTATATATATATATATATATATATATATATATATATATATATATATATATATATATATATATATATATATATATATATATATATATATATAAATGCCCTACCAGATTTTAGTTTGTTTAAACAAATACCCGACGGAACCCATCCAAAGAACTAAGAAATTAGAAAAGTATTGTTCTAACTTTGTTACATTACAAAAACTAAATATAATGATCTTCAAATACTGTACAATTTAGGTGCCAAATTTGAGGTTTGTGCAGGGGGCGCTCAACAAATCGAGCCAATTCAAGTTCGACTCGAATTCACCCACCTCCAGTCGAGTTCGAGTTGAGAAATGAAACATATTTATTGATAAAAAGAATAGACTGTAGAGATTTATAACTTAATCCAATCGAGTTAGAGAACCAACTCTCAAGTTTTCAGCTGATCAGAGTCTGTATGTGTTCACAAACACAAGCCGAATAATATTTTGCGCATGAATGCCCACAACAATCAAAGCACTTTTATTGAAATATTTTTTTAGAAAGTAAAAAAAAAATTATAAAAATAAAAAAATGTATGCATGCTTGTTACTCTATGCAAGCACCTTCCAACTTTCTCCTTAGAAAGGAAGAAGGGTCGAGTGTCCTGAGAGCGAAGGTGAACACTCTTTAGAAAAGGTTCCGAAGATGACGCGTAACGTAAGCCGCGTAAGGTGGGGGATGAATACGTAGTTCCTGTTCGACAGCTCATGTACAGTATGAGTCAGGAGCGTTTGTCCACGTCCTCCTTACCCCCTCGTGCTGCATGGCGAAGCTGTCGTCTAAGCTGAAGAGGCAGGAGAACGGGCCAATTCTCCGGGAGCCCAGCCTGGTTTCCTGCGCCACTTGGCTCCTCCCACCATCTTGGGACCGGAGCCTGATCTTGGGAAGGAAAAGGAGAGGGAAAGAGTGGCTACCCTCCCCCCTGCACGTCCAGACAATTCCTATAGAGGAATCCTCTTCTCTCGGCACACGCAGACAAACGATGGCAGCCCTCCCATGTGCCATCATCGGCCTTCATAGATGCATTTCATTTTTTATGGCGAGAGTTTTTTGTTAGTGAGCGCGTTAAGTTTCTCCGCACGGGAACTCGTCCCCACTTTCATCTTGGACCCTCCTTTGCCTTCAGAGGTCACAGTCGCCTCTCCTTGGCTTCAACCGCAGGTCTTTCTCCTGCAACTTGCCAGCACGCAGGTATGAAGCCCGACCTCACTCCCCCTCTCTCTCTTCATCTCGCAAACATACTGTCTCTCGTTCTAACTCCTACATTCTGCATTTTCAGATCCGACGCCAATCTCTCCTTCAACCGCACGGCTATCTCCTCTTTCGAACCATCCATTTCAGCAAGGGAAACCCTTGCGAGTGAGCCGCAGCCGCTCCCTCTTCTTTCTCGTCGTCTCACACGCAGGACAGGCGCGTCTCCATTCTCCTCTCCCCCTCCGCATCAGAGTTCCACGCCTCCACTCCACCCGAGCAGTGCAGCCGCGAGCCTCCCGTTCCTCTCTTTCTCGCAAGGTAGTGTCTCTCTCTCTCTCTCTCTCTCTCTCTCTCTCTCTCTCTCATTCTCTCTCTTGTTACCCTCTCCAAGTAGGCCTCTCTCCCTCTCACTCTCACTTCTATCGCCCTTTTCTACTGCGTGTGAATGACTTGGCCACANTTTCTCCCTCTCCGGCGAATGCCGGCTGCGCTCTCACTCTCTGGCCAGCCCAGATTTCTAATGAATGACCAAATTAGCTGCTGTTTCATTTCTGTTTTTCATATGACCAGTGATGTTTCCATTTGGTTCTTAGATCGGTATGATGTTCACTGGATGAACCTTGAGTGTCGTAAGATTTTGGTATGGATTTAGGATGTCTTATTATTTGGCGTCAATTAGTTGTTTTGTTTTTCATTTGCTTTCTTTGATGGTATGGACTACTCATTCTTGTATAATAAATGCCCTTTTTGTAATGTTCCTGTGTGCTTCTTCTGCAGTTTGGTTCATGTGCCTTTTCCCTTCCTCCCCTCTGTAAAACTTAATGAACCTGTCCAGATGATGCACTGAGACAATCAATAGCATCAGTATGCCCCTTGCAATTACTCCCCTTAATTTGTTCCCTGCCCTTCAACTCCCCAACTCACTATCGCAGTTCCTATTTGTCATGAGAAGCCATTGCAGAACAGTAAAGCAATGAGGAGGAGTTTAGATTCAAATTGAGATAGCACTGACTGTGTTACAGTGGTCTTGAAGTGATCCTGTTAATAAACATAACTAGTTCTGCGACGGTCTTTATTTTCTTTTCTTCGACAATATTTTCTTCAAACCAAACCTTTTTTGTGGTGTTTATTACATTTTGATGGATATAAAACTTCCTTCCAGGGTATGAAGCTTCTTCTCCCACGGTCTGTCAATAACTGAATTTTGCTTAGTTTTTTTTTACGTATTTTCTTGTGTTTGGGGAATGCTTTTATTCATTTTTTGATCTGGAAGCTTTTGGTTTGACTTGTGTGTTCTTTTGCATAATGCAACCATTTATCTTCTTTATGCTTGTAAATGAAGGGTGCTTCAGCAGAAGAACTGTTTTACTTACTAGGGCAGAACAGTTAGGATCACCTCTGTCACCGTCTGCACCTCCAGCTCCTGTCCATACAGTGCCAGCGCCTGTTGTGACAAATCTTAGAAAGTCACAGTCCTTCATTCCCCACCATTTTAGGAGTTAACTATAGATATTGAGGATATTGATAATGAATATGACAATGCTAGACTTAATAAACTCAAGGTTGTAAGACGTCAACAAAATGATGCTCAAATTTATGTATGGAGAGAGAGAGAGAGCTGTTAAGTGGTCCATCTTGTCACATTTTGTTTACAATTTTTTAAAATTAATTATATAGATGTGTTCTTCATGTCTAAAAGATCTATGTTTGTACGCCTTGGTAAAACTACATGGGGAGGAATTCATTACACCTTAAAATTTGTACGCCTTGGTAAAACCACAGCCAAAAGATCTATGTTTAATCCCCATTCTTAATTGTATCCAATCTGAAAAATTAACTGTCTTGGCTGTCTAAATCTGAACTGCCACTCTTCTTAGGAGAAGCTTATTAACCTCAAATTTTATTTCCGTGGATCTGATTTATCATATGTTTTCTAGTGATCCACGATAAGATCTATAGTTGATCAAATGAATGATCTTAAGAGATTTTTGTTTCGATTTTTAATATGGGTTCAATTTGATCTTATCAGCAACTCAACTTACAATTCTGATTTCTGCAAATTTTCTATATGATACAGAAGTTACAATCTCTGGGTGGTTTCATTTTTCCCCCAAGAAGAACAAAAATGTTTACATGTATTTTTTAGAGATGTAACAAGATGAAGTGCCCATATGAAGTAAACAGAATAGAACAGAACAAGACATTCAAAACCATGATAAATCAGAAGACCTCCTTATTTACATGACAGTAAGCAGAGTACTACATGATTCAACAGCTTCATTTTTATGCTGACATTTCAATTCTTATTTCAAATTGAATAGAACTTGAAGGACTGATCAGGACTATCTCCTTGAGAAGAGTAGATTGTGTCGAACTTTACTGCAGTTGTTTTTTGTTCCTAGTATACCATTTTTTGCTGTTGTTTATTTAGTATATGGTCCATCTGTTCTGGTTCAGTTTAATATAATAGGAAACAACTTTTTTGTAACTGATAGATCAGTTGTTACTTGTTATACAGTAAAGTGATACTTCTCCAGCTTAGTGTTGTTGGTTTGATATATTTAGGGAACAAACCCTAATCCTTTTGTTGTCTATTTGACTTTCTTTACATTTTTTTATGTAATGGAAGGTCCATACTGATGAGACAAGGAGCAGTCTTCAATTTGCAACCAGGGCACTAAGTGTGACAAACTGCGCACAAGTGAACGAGGTTTGTTACGGTTATTTATGTACTTGGTGTGGTTATTTATCTCATTTTTGTAAATCTGGACAAATGTTTCCTTATCATCAAACTAAGAATTAATTTTCTGGAAATATATTTCTGTACCATCAAACTCAGAAATATAGAATTGGAAATATATTTCTGAGTCATCACACACACACCAAAATTAGAATCGGAAAAACTTTTCCCATTCCATTTTTCCATTTCCTATATTTCCAGAAATATATTTCCAGGCCATCAAACGGTCCCTTATGGAATCATCAGGGTAGTGGTGGAGGCCTAGGTGCTATCCCCAATCAGCTCATCTCGCCATATGGCTGCATGATGTCGCTGTCACCTGGGTCACCACGACGGCCATCGCCTCCATAGAGGACTCATCTTAGGTCCTCTTAGGAATGCCACTAATAAGCTCTTAGAGATGCTGCATTATGAAAGATGGAGATGGATTCTCTCTTCAATTTGTAGGGGGCATTGAGCAAGCAGGAGTGGCTTGATAATAGGTTGATGAAAATGATAGATAAGGAGGCAATGGAGTAGTTGCTGTAGGTCGTGCTGATGAACTCAGTTGTTTTTGAAGGGTAGATGAGGGAAAATGGCAAGAAGAAGAAGTTGGTGATCGATATTCACCGCAAGTTCTCCCTCAAAGACAGACGGTGAATTTTGCTTCTGAGAGTCAATGACTAAGGAAGCGACAACCATAAAACGGTAGAAAAAGAATCAGCGGAAAAAAGTAAGACCCCAATGGGTCTGACTTTTTTCCGTTCTATTTTTTTCCAAATTTGGGTGAGATTCTGTATAAGATGTAGCTTTGTTTGATTCACCAGAAAAAAAATCTAAACTTTTGAGGGAAGGTTTGTGAAATGACTTTTTCCTTTGGCATCAGACGGCCCCTAACAGATAGCAACCTCAAACGCATTGGATTTCAGATGCCCAGTCACTGCTCTCTATGTTTATGGGAAGAGGAAACCGTCGTGCATTTATTCTAGAAATGGCCAGTTATGGTTGAAATTGATAATCACATGTGGAATATGCCAACGGTTACATATCAATTGGATTCTCTCATAAGGGATGTCATTCTATATCACATGGCTGTGTCAGTGCTGGTGCTGATGTTGGTGCTGATGCTTCTTCGACAGTGCATTAGCACATTTAGTGCAGTCAGCTGAATCAGGCCAAAACTGACAATTTTAAACACCCACTTGACTAAACTAGCTCTATTACAAAACATTGATATGTAAACATAGATAAAAAAGGCTACTAAACAGTTAAATAAGTATAGAACAAATGATATATATACATACACACACAATACATATATGTACATCCTCGCTGCACCTGCACCTAAACTTTTTTGGAAAATTGTTGCATCCACACCCTGCATCCATGTGACATAGATGTCATTTTTGGTCCTATGGAAATGTGGAATAATAAATGTGGTTGTTAACTGTGGAGATGTTAGTTGTTTACTGTCTTGGCGCACCATGTGGCTTGACAGAAGTGATAGAGTTCATCGAGGCATGGAACTTCATTTCATCAAAATAGCCTCAAGACATTATGTTTGTTGTTTCATTTCTGTATGGGTGTGTATGCTCAATCATCCAAGATGGGTGATCTAGGTTCATTGTTGATCCATTTTTGGCTTTTTTGTTTTCTATCATATGTATGGGTCCAACGGTCCATTGGTATATTTTGCATTGTTGAACATGAGTCTCTCTCTTTCTACCACGCACACTCTCTCTCTCTCTAATGCACACATTTTGCCTATTGCAGAAGCCAGTCTCCTTTCTCAGAAACCATTCCAGGTATGAATTGGAGCCCTCTCTCTCTCTCTCTCTCTCACCACTAGCAAGTCAGGTTTTTTTGAGATAGTGACCTTCCGGAAGGTTTATGTCTATCTGACTTTCGAAATGGGTATCGAGCTTCTTTATTTTTTTGTCCTTTTACTTAACCAGTTAATCATTGTTTTGATCACATTCTATTCAATTTTGTTCAGATTGAGGGCTAGAGTTTGTTTTACAGAATAGAGAGACTAAAGGTTGTACATCTTTGTTTTACAGAATAGAGAGACTAAAGGTTGTACATCTTCCGTACAGCATACATGCTTTCACGATGAGGTGGCTGAAACATAGTTTTAGGTTTAATTTTTTGCTTCCTAGCCATATTATGTAGCCTAGCAAATAGGTATAACTCACTCAAGCTAAGTTAACTAGACTCAGTTGAACTGAATTGGGTTTTAACATGTTTCTGCTACAGCTTAATCAAAGTCAACCACTTGCTCTACTTCATGGCTATGCCTTCATCAGAAGCAATGTTGTAAAAAGTGTATCGTAAGGCGTATCGGTCGGGCTTTAAGATACGTCGTATCGTAACATATCGTAACCGTATCGTAAATTTTAAAAAAATAATAATAATAAATCAGAAAAAATTAAAAATAATAAACTCTTCATAGAAAACATGGTTTAGTTACTTAGTCTTTTAGATAATGATAGACTTATTATTTTCCTAAATGCTATAAACTTAGCGTTTACGGTTCATCATTCATACTTCATAGACATCAAAATTCCTAACAATATCATTCTTTTTCATCTTTCATTTTCATGGTTTAAAAAAAACCATTTCCTCTCAATGGGAATCAGCCACCCATGCACAAATCCATGGTTTAATAGCTGATTTCACGGTGATAATCGATGATTTCACAATGGAAATCGATGATTTCACAATGGAAATCGATGATTTCACAATGAAAATCGATGATTTCCCTCTAAACGATACGGGGGCCCGTATCGTACGTATTGTAGGATACAGGTACGATACACCCCCATTTGCGATACAGGGGGTGTATCGTATCGTATATTTCAAACGATACGATACGTATCGTACAACACTGATCAGAAGTACTGCAAGCTTGCTCATTAAGGTTATTGGATTGAATGAAACGGACTATGCATTTTCTGCAAGGTTCATGTAGGCTCCTTTAGGTGAATGACTAGTTGACAAGCTGTTCAGTTTGTGCTAAACTCATTCACTATGTGTGCATGTTAACATGGGGGAAAACGTGTATTGCTCTTATGGATTCAGTAACCTTCAATTAAATCTTACGGTTCAAGTTTGTTTTTCAAGAGAGAATATGTCGATCCTTTTATTTGCAATGGACTTCTTCTAGCAGTTAATTACCAATCGGTGTTTGAGCAGGTTTGTAAGTCGTTTTCATCAGGTGATAATACAATTTCAGCATGATAAAAATAAAAGGTTGTGCTGTTTTTTTTTTTCTATTTGCTAGAGTGTTTTCCTGGCCTAAAAGACCACAATCTGTGCCGTTAATATTTCATTTTGTGTGGGCAGTCCAATATCGTATGGTCCTTTTTCCCTTTTAGGAATAAGAAAGCTACTATTCTAGTTTGTGTTCAATAATGCCAAGTTTCTTTTGCTCTTTATTTTCACTTTGTTAAAGAGAAAGGTTACACTCAATGGAATTGGTTGTTGGCAAAACATTCAGTTTAGGCACTGGCAGAGTGATCTAATTTGTTTTGGTAAAATGCCAAAAACTTTTGATAAAGTTGTCTTTTCTTAATTTCACATATATAAATTAGAAAATTTTTGGTAAAGCATTCAGTTTTTCATCTTGAAGCATTGGTTTCTGCTTTATAAAACAGAGTTTTAGCAAAAAGTAGCTTTTTGTAGAACAGTTTAGAATTAGATACGAGGGTCTTTGAGTTTAGAAACTGTTGACGTGAGAGAAGAACTCGTAATTTTTCATTATTGGTCCTTACCCTAACCCTTACTTAAGGGAGAATTAGGGTAAAACATAATTACAATGAAAACCAGAAAGTTATCTAAAATTATTAAAGAGGGGTCAGGTTCTTTAATATTCAAAAACCTGCCTCATTGTCAACACTCCCCCTCAAGCTGGAGCATAGATATCTACCATGCTCAGCTTGTTACAACACTTTGTAAACTCACTAATTGCAAGAGCTTTAGTAAAGATATCAGCAGTTTGTTCCTCAGAGACCACGTGAATGGTAGAGATCACTCCTCCTTGAACTAAATCACGAATGTAATGACAGTCTACTTCAATGTGCTTAGTTCTTTCATGGAAGACCGGGTTGTTTGCAATATAGGTGGCTGCCCTGTTATCACAAAACATTGTCATA
>JAANDH010000556.1:0-11495 GCA_011799765.1 Nymphaea thermarum
TACAGTTGGGGCATTTTTGTTACACATAGGTGTGATTTTGTATGAACTGAAAGGATTGCATTAATGAAAGTTCGCCCCATTGTTTTGAATTGCTTGGTTCATTGGCTCATCGTCTTTTCGAATTGTAGTGTAGTCACGCCTCGATGCTTTATGTTTAGAAAAAAAAAATGTTTGAGTGTCAAAAGGTCGGGGTGTGACATGAAGTCTGAAGATCAAGTTGCCGATGTGTTGACAAAATCTTTATGTACATCTCAATTTGAGAAAAATGTTAGCAAGCTTAGCATGTTTGACATGTATGCCAAGCTTGAGGGGGAGTGTTGAAATATGTTGTATTGGGACCGGATCCATATCTGGATCCGGATCCCTTGGGCACGGGTACCGAGGACGGATCGGTACCCTAGGCGGCTTCTCCCCTCTCTCCTTTATATTCTCACTTATGTGTAATTGTTGAATTAAGTGAATAAGAATTTTCTCTCTCCTAGGGTTGCGGTGTGCCCCTAGGTTAGAGCTTCCCCGTGGTTTTTTCCTCGTTCTGAGGTTTTTCCACGTACATCGTGTGTTCCTTCCTTGGTCTATTCTTGTGGTTTGTGTTTCTACAAAAATCATAGACTATAAAACTAATAAACTGTAAATCATAGACTGAGCAGCTGACTTCACAGAGTTACTGAAGTGAATATAACATAGTATAATGATTAATGATTAATGAAACATACCTGGCTAAGCTGAAGGCTGAAGTTCACGTGAAGGCTGAAGGCTGAACTTCACATGAATGAAAATGGACATTTTGCTTCTATAAATAGCCCATTTCCATTTTATTGAAGAATGGAAACTTCCTTTTCAGCTTCCACAATCAGCAATTAATATCACTAACAGTTTTCAAGTTTATTTAATCCTTGCTACATACACTTTAATTGAACCTCAATATGCCTTGTCACCTTCTATGGATGCATCTATGGACTAGGCACAGCATGCTTACTCCCATATGGGCATGCCTAGGCAGAGCCGAGGCTCATACCCACCTTCCACAGCGTAAGTGCTGGACTTCGGCGATGAAGGTGGAATTGTGACTAAGCATTGTGGCATCACCTCAACAACATTGGTTCAGCCTTCAGCCTTCACGTGAACTTCATGTTCACAACTGTCCTGTTTTAGGATTTCTTTTTAGTGTATACACATACACAGGGTATGGACTATGAAAGGGACTTTTCCATGCTTATGCACATTTTATACTATTATATTTGTTTACTTTTGTTCCTTGTTGTTGTATATATTCCTTTTTGTTATGTGTGTGTGTGTGTGTGTGTGTGTGTGTGTCGTCATGTCCCTGCACCCATGTTTTTTGAAATTTGCTTGGCACCTGCCATACCCATGTGACTAGCTTTTAAATAATGTAATTCTAGTGTAAATATGAGCATCTTAATAACTTAAAAAATCAATAGCCCACATTTTGCCAGTTTTAAGACTTTCAGAAGTTTAAAACACATTATCCAAATGATCATTCTGAATGTAATATGGTTTGATTGCAATAACACAATCTCCAGCTATGGTTTAACATGGGTGTAGGTACCCGTAGAGCACACACACACATGTATGTATCTATCTACACCGTCAATTTTTTGAGAAATAGTTTACCAACACCTGCATTTGCACCTGCCCACTGCAGTAACCTGTATGTGACAGGAAATTAGGAAGTTACTGAACTTGATCATTTCTGTGGAACTACACTACTGAAGGTTAATTTTAACATGAGGACTGAATTTTTACTTGAGAAAATGGTTCTTACATAATTTAGTAAATTTTGATTCCTGTAATAGCTTCTAGTTAGTGGAAAATAGCACTTAAATGATGTTACATTTTCTTGTCATACTTAAACATGTGCCAGTATTCTAAAAGATTTTTAGTTCATCTATTAAATGTTTCTTACCCATTTCCTGCTTTCTATATGTTTATGAACCCATCAATTATGATTTTCGTTAGTGTGAGCATAGGGTGGACCATGAATAATGTATGTCTATTGATGGCTTATATAGAAGATGTAAAAATTTGAGGAAGATGTAGCTTCCTAGTTTTTAGAAAGGCTGTTTGGTTATGTTGATAGCTGATAAAAGACATTATGTATTGGCTGGTCTTTGGTATTAAGTTTTGCAGTTCTATTGTTTGAATGCTCTAAATTGCTTTATGTTGTTCTTTTATACATTAGTGCATGTAGATTGGGTGAGAGATTACAAACCTGCACATATATGTCAGCTCAAGCCTATTCATTACTTTCTGACATGATTTGAAGATAAATACACTTTGTCTTGGTGTCCAGCCCTTAATTAAGTTGAAGGAGAGACTAGCTGGTTTAAGTGTAGTGAACAAACCATTGGCTTTCCATTGTCACAATTCTGATTAGTCAGTTGGGTTGATATTGACTGATTTGTGTTTCAAACTGGCTACTAGTTGGTCAAACTAGTCAATTGGTTAGCCTAGTTATTGGTCAATTGGCTAATCTCTGACCTATAAATATGTACATGTACTTTTATATAGATTTATATGTTTCTGTACTTATTTTCATATAAAAAATATGTATTTATTTATATTTATAGAAAATCAACTTAGTCCGATCTGGACTGACTAGTCCCAACTAGCCTTGATTAATCATTTTAGGGGCTTGAACAACCTGTGTCTCAGTCGGACTACTGATTTGACAGCCTAAAATTCATGGTCAAATTCGCTTAGGAACAAACAAGAGATCCTTTTCCTGTCTTCATATTTTTCTCTTGCATGTGCAGAGCTGCTTGGCAAAGGCTTGGGTTGAACAAGCTAGGTTTTATTTTTCAAAAGTTAAAACCCTTTTCCTGTGACTAATCAATCCTTTTCTTGTGGTTCTTGCTTTTCTCTGTCTCCATCATTTGTCTTTTTTTCTTCTTTTAGATTTAACATTAATGATTTTTTTTTCTTTTGAGAATAAAAAAACCCTGTGCAAGACTGACCCAGGTCCCCACTCTACCGAATCCTTGCCTGCCTTGTCGACAGCTTTTAATTCTTACCCAAAACTAGGGTATAAGTTAGTGAGACTCAAATATATATATGGCCATTTATTTTTCTGAAAATCATATATACGAGGCCATTCCCAGGCCACTTCCACGCTTGGGATGTTGCATAAAATTGTAAAATCTATATTTCCTTTGGACACCTTGGTTTATTACTTTATTTTTACTGTTTTACATTGAAAAGACTTGTTTAAAAATGTTTTGCAGATACCAAGTTTTGAAATTAAACTGCCTTGAGGCCTACAGAGCTTGGCTTTATAATTTTTGAGATCACACCTGAACTAACAATATTGTTTATTATGTTCAGACTGGATGGTCCTATTGGTCGTTAAAGTTTTTTCCTTTTAAAATCTATTATGTTGCATTGAAAAGTTGCAAACAAACGAATTTCAAATGAAAGGAAAACCTGAGAATATCATTTACTGGGATGTGGTTCTAATCCAAATGAACTTAGAGGTTAGGATCCATGTTAAGTTTCAGAAATATTTTTGCTTATGTTAACATGAAAGTGGTTTCTTGAAGCTAAATGATGAAAATCAGTCTTTGGGCTCTTATATAACTTGAGTTTTGTTGTAGCATTTACTTGTTTTGTGCATTTTCAGAATACCACAAAATTTTGTTGATATTATTCTTTTTTTGTTCTGTTGATGTGAATGCTATGCAACTGATATTGGTTACTATGAGTAAAAAACTTGGTTACTATGCATAATAAGTCTTTTATTTGAGTACCGTAATCCTTCCATGCAGGAAAATCATGGATTATAGAATTGTGTGCTTTCAGTTGCTGACATGCCCATAAATAAATAGTGGTTTGTCAGGATGGCACCTTGTTGGAGAACATCATAATTAATCTGTTGTATTGGCCAACATAGCCATAGATAGATGATAGATAAATCTGACTACTCTAGTCCCTTTATGCGTTCGTTTGTAAAGAACTGTTGGCTGCTGCCTCCAGGCGCATTTCTGTGTGCGTTTCCCACAACATGTCTGTATTTGTGGCTCTGCTTTTGGGGCTGGGAGATCCAATGGCTGCATTGCTACCTGTTGGAAGAATCCGACATAACTTGAACTGCAGAAGTATCTCTTTTAGTATATTGTGGTCAGGCCTGGAACAACTTAGTCCTGCACTATCATTTTCAGCCTTGCAAAAAACTGATAGGGCATTTAATAAAGTTCAAAGCTGTTGTCGTACTTGCTAGATGGACCTCTATGTCGTATGCTCCTGAAGATGTCTGACTTTCATGGAAAGGGTTACTTCGACATACAATACTTCATGGTTCACATCTTTGAACGTGAAAGTGTATGAGAATCAAAACAAACTCGTCAGCATAAAGCAAAGTGTCAGGTCAACCTTAAGAACTTTAGCAACTTGGGTTTGAACTTTGAAGCAAGGTGCCACAGTATCTCTTTTGTGTTTCTCCTACTGTTGTTATTGTTGGGTAAAAATTAAGGTCAACCGGCGATCTGCAGTTTCCTTAGAAGCTGAGACATTGTTGCTGGATCTGTCAGTCTGGTATTCTGATCCTCTCTTATATTCACCAGACCTGGGACATCTAAATTAAAAAGTGTGGCTGTGAAAAAAAAAATACATGTTCAATTTTTATTGAACAAGACATCATGCTGCCGTGGTGCTTTTGAGCTGTTTTATGTGCCAACAAAATTGATAATGTTCTTGAATTTTCTAGTGCAGAACCTTCGTTTTGAACAAATAAAGCTGTGATGTGAAGCACATCCTCATGCACATGGTAAGAGGGTTAACATAAATAAGTGCAATGACTTAAAAATGCTGAAGGATATGCCAAGATTACGTAAAATATTCATGTTTTGCTTAATTTCCTATCATGAGTAAATAAGAAGGCAGAACAAGACTGTCATTTGAAGTATGTGTCTCAACCCCATGGTATCGTGAGAAGAGAAAGCAGAAACTGCCAATGGTTCTCCTTTCTGTGCACCATATTCTGTGTAGCTCTTTGTATTTTTAACTACTAATCTAACCGATCAGCAGTGGTAGAGCTAAAAATTCAACCTGGGGAGGGTAGAAGGTATATAGGTTTTTGATTGAGAGGGGGAACTCATATGTAAATACACATAAGTTAGGGTGCATGTGCTCCCCTTGTTTATGCACCTCTGCAACTTATCGATGACTCTATATGTCTTCGGCTGTTTTTTTTTTCTTCCTGTGAAGTCAATTTTCTCTGATTTTCTGTGGCTTTAAAATTGGACACTCTGTTTATCCACAGGTGGTGCGAAGCCAGAGTGTCATTGATCCTGCTGGTGCAAATGCTGCAGCAGCAGCGGCAGCAGCCTGGAACCAGACATATGCTACATTTTCTAATGTGTTGCCAAAGAAGCTGATAAAGAAGAAAAAGAACAAGGTTGTTCAGTCTGCATATTGTGCTGTATGCAAAATCGATTGCAACAGCAAAGATGTACTCGACAAGCATAAGAATGGCAAAAAGCACTTGAGGAACATGACTAAGCTTGAAGAGGGAAGGAATTCAAAGAAGGCTCTGGCTGGGGCTGCTGCTGTGGATACCAAGAAGACTCCTCCAGCCACGAATGAGAAACAAATTGCTAGTGCAGCACCAAAGGAAGATTTGGAGACGAAACGTCAGAAGGTCTTGGAAGGTGGTGCATCAGCTGCTGAAGTGAAGGTGTGCATATTGTGTGGTACTGTTTGCAACAGTAAGACGGTATATGATTTCCACATAGCTGGCAAAAAACATGCTGCTCAGTTGAAAAAGTTGGCAGAAGCACGTGCTGTTTCTGGTGTTTAGAACATCTGCATCACAGTAATGCGATGCCTTTTGGGGAAAACTGATTCACATGAAGCCCATGGCATGGTGGAGCTTGTAGTGTTCTCCATGTTATTTGCATTCGGATTCCTGTAATTTATGCTTATCTACTTCCATGGAATTTTAGGTCTTGCTCTGGGAACTAATGCAGTGCATCCAGGTTCATGTCAGCAAATGGAGTATGTGGTATCCTCCATTTTATTGCAGTGCATGCAGATTTAGTGTCAGCAAATGGAGTATGTGGTATTTTCCATTTATTGGCATGTGGATCCTTGTAATTCATGCTATCTGCTTCCATGGAATTTTTTCTATTGGAAACTAATGCAGTGCTTATAGATTCAGTATATCAGTCTCTCTCTCTCTCTCTCTCTCTCTCTCTCTCTCTCTGAGGCAGCTGAGATGTTGTGGCTGCCTACATATTCCCTTATGAATCATTTTCAAGTATGAGTGGAATTAGACTTAACTCAGACCCCCCTTAAAACGGGAGAAAAGATAAAATAGGGTGAATGTCTCAAGGCCCTTTCGTTTCTTTTTTAAACTCTCTCTCTCTCGGCGCTCATGCGCTATCTATCCATTTTGTCAAACACAATCAGTATCGAAATATTGCGAACACAATATTAGTATCAAACTTCCTTTTTCCATAAAAAACATCATACACACACTTATATTTGTCTAGTTGAAAAATTATGAAAAGGAAAAAAGCTTTATCTTAATGGCATATGTCACAAAGTTTTGGAAAACAATTAATAAGAAGAAGTGCACCTCTTGAAATCACATTAAGGCCACCAACTTTTCAGCTGATGAGAAAGGTTCACAATAGCATGACCTAAAGGTTATGAACCGAAGTTCTTTAACCGAAAAAAATTGATGCGCTCATATGCCTGCACATCATAGCAGACTGCATTAATTCCAATATTGAAATTTAAATAAGTAGAAACACTCTCAAATGTCTATAAAGAAGAAACTAAATGCACAGGACAAATCATTGGCGACAGATAGCTTATAGTAGTTAATTGTCAAGGATTATGAATAATAGTCCACGGAAGCAGGAATACTGAAAAAAACCCAAGAAAACAATTTTGGATGAGGTGAGGCGATGAATAGACAGATCGAAGTGATTTATATTTCGGGCACAGATTTCATCTCTGTAGTTGTGATATTTGATTCTGCTCTGGCGTTCTCCGTTGCTCCAGTCGCCATGTTTTTCATTGCCGGCAACCACTCGTCATTGTTAACCCCAGCAGGTTTGCAGCGAAACCACTCGTCACTGTTGTTGTTGATGCTCCGTTCGCTGTCCCTCTGATCCGCGAACACTCTCCTTGTCATCGTCAATGGCATTTCATCCCTTCAAATCTCCCTTTCTCTCTCTCTCTTCTTCTTCCTTGCCTTCATTTCATCTTCGTTTCCTCACATTTTCAACTTCCACTTGCAGGTTGTTGCATTGAACCATCTCTCCTCGTCATTGGTTACATTTGGCCGATTCGCAACGCAAGTCTCTCTTTCTCTCTTCTTCATTTCATTTTGCTTTCTAAGATTACAAATGACGTGACTTTTCAATATATCAATCAAGTTATAGAACGGTTTTATTATCAATCTCTTAACATTGATTGTTCATGAAGTTTTCGCGAAATGAACACATCAAACTTTCAGAATCTTGTAACCTGAAGTTGTGCAGTTAGAAATATTTGTGTGTGTTCCCTTCGGGCACGCCATCTTACCGGTTTTCAGCAAATTGACGATTGAACCCCCAATTGTATATATTATAAGGAAACATAAATTCCGTTCAGAACATTATATCTTATGATGGTATAAACAAATGAAAACCTACTACTGGAATGATCGTTATATTAAATCTAATTTATCGATTCGATGATCATATTCCTTTTCAATGTTATAATTTTTTAATGATCAAATCACATTTCGATGGTTATACTTTTCTTTCATATTTCTCTATGTGGTCATTGACTTTTTCATTTCAAGTGTCTTTATCCCTATGCCATTTTAAATTATTTCATAAATCCTAGTCATATATAATAAATCATATTTTATTTTCTTTAGAACAAACTATTATTACTTTATTTTCAAGTATCTTTTCAGGTTTTAGAATATAATTCAATTAAGACATTAAAAGTTAGGTGTGCAGAGACGTATAGGATCATCTTTCGCCTGAGGCGTTTGATTACTTCGGAAATTCAAAATCCATAGATTTGATATGGATATGACATGGGATGCTTTTGCAAGTATGGTAAAAGATCCATGGTAAAATTCAGTTTATCATAGTGGTTGCGTCCTTGAAGAATGAATCTCAAGCTTATTCACTATTTTAAGAATTTTAAATGTTAGGTTGATGCATTTATTGAGAAGGGAGGTGAATTTAGAATGAACTTAAAAAATTTCTTTCTAACACTAGTTCTCTTCGCCATATACACCCGAAGGGTGCAAGAATCTACCTCTAATTGCAAGTGGCCCGATCATGTTGAACAAATTAAAGTCTTTCTCATGACTTTTTGTGTTGACTTTGGTCTTTTGGATTTGTTTGCAGTAATATCTTTTGATCCCCTTTGTTTTTCAACGCTTGAGGTTGTGGTCACTCTTCCCCATCACCAAAATCACCACTTCAAACCTGAAGTTTGGAAACTCCAATTACAAAAATCCGCTTCAAACACCACCAAACGAGGAGAGGATGCAAAGAGGAGTAAGAACTAAGCTTAGAAGAAAAAAAAAACAATGGCAGTTTCACCACCTTCGACAACGACCGGTGCCAGGAGTTCGCAACCGAAGACTGATAATCGCCGGAAAACAGCTCCGGCGCGCTCCTCACTTCTCCCCCTTTTTGTCATTCTGCCATCAGAAATAGAAAATCAAGATAAGGTTGATGATAATTGATTGGATCTCCGGGGAGCATCTTCCTCGCTACAGGAAAATTCTTTCTGAAATTAAATTTCTGCGGTGCACCAGACGGCCCCACGGAAGACCGCGTTCAAACCGGAGCAGAGAGTCGCTCCAGTCTCAAGCCTCCAGCTTTACTCAAGAAAGTCGGCCGGGTGGTAGGTCAAAGTGAAACTGAAAGTAAAATAAAATAAAGGGAAAGGTCGTCATCATAAAGCCGTCGCCGACGACGAACAGGCAGCGGTCAAGCCGCAACGAAGGCGCACCTTCTCTCTTCCTTCTCCTCGCTCAACCTCATAAAAACCTCAACAACTCCCCCTCTTCTCCTCCGCTCAACCAGCAACGGCAGCCACAAGGAGACGAAGAAGGCAACGGAAGAACCAGCCGGCGAGTCAGCACTTTTCAGGCGGGACATAGGGATATGGAGATCATGCGGCCGGTAGACCTGCAGCTCGACAGCGCGTGCTCGTCCCCCTTCACGACCGCTCCGTCCAGCCCCACCCGCCGGACCGGGGTTGGCCTCTTCTACTTCAGCGCTCCCACGAGTCCGTCCCGAACGCAGTCGGCCGTCGTGCCGTTCGTCTGGGAGGAATCGCCCGGCAAGCCGAAGGGCTCCGGTAGCCCCGTCGTCAATGACTTCGAGTTCGAATTCAGCGCGCGGTTTGCCGAGAAACCAGCGATCTCCTCCGCCGACGAGCTCTTCTACGAGGGGAAGATCCGGCCGCTGAAGCTTCCGCCGCGACTGTTGACGCCGGAGGGATCGCTTCCTGCATCGCCGAAGTCGCCCAAATCGACGCTATCGCCGAAGAAGCTCCTGCGCGGCGCGTTTTCCCGACCAGCGATGAAGGATTTCGACCCGTTCGAGGCAGCCCTGGAGGAGGCGAGAAAGACCGCCAGCCGTAGGGAACGCGGGACCCGACGGACGCGATCGCTATCCCCTCTCCGCACCAATTTCTTCCGCAGAGGCGTCGCGCAGGAAGAGACGGAAAGGCTGAAACCCTCATCCGCCGGCTCTTCCTCGTCGTCGTCGACGGCGACGGGGAGTTCGGGGAAGAGGTGGAGGCTGAAAGATCTGCTATTCAGGAGCGCGTCGGAGGGGCGAGAGAAGAAGCTCGAGGTGAAGAACTCGAGCTTCCGGTCGACCGACAGCTCCAGAAGCAGCAACAACAGGAGGGTCGCCTCGCGGTCGTCGTCTCAGGAACTGCACTACTCGGCGAACAGAACAGTTTCCGAGGAGCTCAGGGATGGAACTTCCGTGCGGTATCGGAGGGGCTTCCTCGCCTGCCTGGGCTTCGGCCCGGGCTCGGTCCGTGGGTTCGCTGGTCAGCTTGGCTCCGCAATGAGACGTAGCGCCGGCGACTATGGCGGCAAATAAAATCGTACCATCATCGATAGTGATGTTGAAGATGCCTTGGTTTCATCACTTGTTGGAGATCGTCAATTCGTAGAGAACTTTGAACAGATCGTCATTCATAGCAACGATCTGTCGGATCTTGTTTGTATTGGACATTTTTCTCACTTTCCCTCTTCCCAGGAGACGAATGCAGATTGTTTTTTTCGATTGCCATGACATCCTCTTTGTTCATTGTAGTTGTGAATTGTACATTTGTAATTCCTGAAAGGAAGTGTACCCTCGTGCATTTCGTTTGAAGAAAAAAAAGCCTGTAATTCCGATAAATGAGACTTGAAGGTTAATGAAACATTATTTCCGTCTTCAGGGTCTTGTGCGGCATTGATGTCAATGATGCTGGTAGTGTACTACCGTTTAACTTAAGTACCACGTTTCTCCATTTAAAATGCAAAAGTATAGTGTCCTTACATCATGTTTTTTTTTACATGTTTGTAGCCTTACCAGCAAGGCTATACCCCTTGATACAAGAAGTTAATTGGAAAGGGTTTAGTAAAATACTTTTGAACCCTACAAAGACAGAAATTTGGTATATGATCCTTCTTTAAATGTGATGCAACCTTTCTTACGGGGCATAGTCAATATGGTCTTATTCCACCTTGTAGTCATTTAATTATTTACATCATAATTAGTTGCCTTTCAATGTTAGAATTTGATGTAATAGTATATGTCAGTCAAAAAATTCTAATTACGTCGCCGACTGAAGGTCAAGTTGCCAATAGAAGTCTCAGCATGGCTGACTGCAAGAAAGGCGATTAAGACCGAACACTGGGCAGGGGCCCATCAAGCCTGGGCTTGGGCCAAAAAATAGGCTCGAGCCTGACAAGAAATCGAGTCAGGCTTGAGCTAGAACTCGGGTTGACATCAGGCCGAATTGGGCTTCATTTCAATTTTTTTAATTTTAAATTTATTTGTATATATTATTCTTTATATATATATATAAATCTTTTATTTTTTTTTTAATTGAATTGAATCAGGCTTTGGATGACATAGAGTCAAGCTGTTCAATTTTCAAATGTTTAACTTCCAAGTACAGGAAACGCTTTGAATAGAATTCACCTAACGGAAAAATAAAATAAATGGGAGTGAAAGCGCTAGTACGTGCGGGTGAGACAGATTAATGGAAAGATAACTTAACAAGCTGACACACTAAACATCCATTTTATAAAAATGTAAATTGCAAGTTGTCATCTATTCAAAATGGTTCTCACGGTTTCTGATCATGAGAGAGAGAGAGAGAGATGTTGCATTCCTCAAAACCCAATTTCTCAAATTCATAATGGAAGTTCTGCGCCGACTCTCTTTCTCTCTCTCGCTTCACATTATGCCAATTGTGCTAACACACAGTATGCCACTTGATACTCGATA
>JAANDH010000556.1:11595-54123 GCA_011799765.1 Nymphaea thermarum
TATATATATATATATATATATATATATATATATATATATATA
Organism: Nymphaea thermarum; assembly: GCA_011799765.1. Classification (NCBI taxonomy): domain Eukaryota; kingdom Viridiplantae; phylum Streptophyta; class Magnoliopsida; order Nymphaeales; family Nymphaeaceae; genus Nymphaea; species Nymphaea thermarum. The sequence goes on from JAANDH010000556.1 coordinate 11,638, forward strand.
TATATATATATATATATATATATATATATATATATATATATATATATATGCATGCATTAAAGTTGGTGAGTACAATTAAATTCCCTGCACAATGTAATGGGTTCTCCAGGAAGGGTTAAAGAGGCTGCCGGCAGGTGAGGCCATCTTCCTCCCCCTCCCTTATGAAAAGAAATAAAGAGGGACCGGGGAGGGGCCAGGATGTGGAGGTAGACAGTCCTTTCGTTATAGGTTGCCTCTCTGGCCCCTCCTCTTGCCACCGGCAGCCTCCCCGACTGTTGTCCCCACTGATTAGGGGCAGAGGGAAGGTGGGGTCTGCACGGGCCTTGGCCTCTCTTAAAGTTTAAAAATTTATATGCAAATATAAAAAAATTAGTTTAATATATAAAAAATTGAAATTTTCTATTTTGGCCCCTATTAAAATTTTGAAACTATAATTCGGCGACTACGATAAAAAAAAATTCTAGCTCCACCCCTATCACTGATCTAACTCTTATAAAATATGTAGATGCATTATAATTGGCAAACTTTAGCAAACCAAGAAATATGTTTTTACAAGTTAATTACTTAGATTTAATCTATATCAATTCTTAAGGCCCCAAGCCCTGTTTGATTGTAGGAAAGAATTTAACGTGGTAAATTTATCATTAAAAAGAAATTTGAAAAAAAAAAGACATAAGGAAAAATTAACGTGGTCTGTTGCACATGATAAAATAAATGAAAGACTTTTTAGGTGACCATTGGAAGATGTGTTTTTTTTTTGTTCTCCTCCATTTTCACATGGATACACTCGCATTATTAATGGGGCATCCAAATAACATGGTTAGCATAATGATACCCATTAATAACATAATAACCTAAGCAAGAAGGACCCGTTTCATTTCATTTTCTATTTTTCCAATAGGATTTACACCTAAGCAAGAAGAATCTAATACCTCAAAAAATGAAGCTACAACACCTCAAGGAAGAAAGCAAACACAATCCAATTTAGTTAAACAACAATTTAAGATATCTGTTAACAGAAAGAAGAAACAAAAGTATGGTCGTGACTTGATCTTGCAACGCATAGTTTATGCATTCATTAACGTCGAATGCGTCCACATACAAATAGATAGACAAAAACAAGTAACAATATAATGATGAAATCAATAATTACAGAATTAGTCCATGACATACACAAATTCATTATAGTTGACCAACTACAATTTAGAGTTATAAGACACTTAAACCTGTATCAAAGTTATACAATGTGTAACCAAAGCGTGTATTCTCATATAGTATATAAGTTTAACGAGTACAAATCCAACAAAGAGAACATGTAATCACAAAATGAGTAATCGTTGCTTTCTGGCTGCACTTATGTTCAACAAACTTCATATCTTCTTGTTCTCGATTTGCGATAACATTGTCAATCTTTGTAGGCCTACGTACTTCCATACCACACTTCTTGTTGAGATACACATTCGTGTGACATTTTGTTGCTTCGAAGGTATTGAACGGTCTAAAGAGTCCAACTTTGTATCGATATACTAACGGTTGGCACTGCTCCCAACTATCATATATGCCTCGCGACCTCCCTTCAAACACAACATAGTACTTTTGGCGAGATTCATCTTCATTGTCATATTCAAAACAAAACAAATGTCAAACAACCATATTCACCAATAGTCAATTGATAAATAAACTTATTATTCAATTGATAATATGTAAACATTTGAGTTGTGTTCGCACCTCACCCCTTTCTCAAAGGGGGTTGAAATGCAAATAAGTAAAATTCTTTCAAAATTGGGGTTTTGAGGAAAAATTTTAAGAAAATAGGATCCACCCGTCGGTAGGAGGTCCAACCATTCCTGCTGCCTTTAACAGGGATAATTGGACCAAGGACTAAAGATTATTTGGATTATGTTTCGAGTTATTGATGCAAATCCTATATGCTTATGCATTGTAGTTTTGGATTCAAGAACCAAAGTTCATTTTGAATAAGTGATTTGAACTTGTTTTGAAAATGAAATTGAAGATTGGAGGGTTTTCAAGTTGATTTAAAAACTTTTGTTTTGGTGCCATTTAATTTGAAATCCACAATTCCTGGGGATTTTGAAGATTAAAATTGAGTTCTTTGTTGTGAACTCAAGATTATTCATGAGTTGAAATAATAATCATCTTATGATCAACTTTTGGGGAAATAGCTAAGTTTCCTTAGCAAACAATATTGATTTTGGATTCTTCTTTTGCCCAATCGTGTGATTTGGTTAGGTAGAATTCATTCTTTTGATGGAACATAGGTTCCAAATTGTTTTCTAAACATATTTTGGTCAAGATTGTGAATCCATTGCTTGTGTTTTCTTTTGAAGTTAAGTGAAGTTTACAAATTCTTGTTGCAATATGACTTTGTCATTTTTTGCAACTCAAATTTGAATCACTTAATTTCTTGAGAATGTGCATGTGGTGCTATTGACTTTGGGTGAAAGTGAATGCATGAAATAAGAAGGAAAACTACATGAAACATTCATCATTCTTTCTTTTATAATCTCTCAAGATTTATTCACATGAAACATTCATTTTTCACTCTTTCATAATCTCTCAAAGTCCATTCATTATTACATGTCATACAATCTACACATAAAGATTGATTTTAATTAAAATGTAGGATTTTATCTACATGTGATTATTATATGATTAAGCACATGAATTATAGGTGCAATCCATAAGCTTGAGACTTAATATAAAATTACCAAAATGATGAAAAATATACAAATGATGCCAAGATCAATTTTTGAAATAGATGGAAGACGTAGATGACATCCACTTTTGCCTCAAAATAGCTAAAAAAATCAGATCTTATGTTGATTTAGATAGCTGAAAATTGTGGACATTGATTCCAATGGAGAGCTTGTTTCTTAGATAGAAATGACAAGTCTTTCAAACATATTCAAAGTTCAGATTTCATGCCAATGAATTGACATTTCAAATAAGTAAACTTTGACATTCTTAAGCCAATTCCTATAAAACATGGTCTGATTTCAACAACTTACATACACTTGACATATGGATTGCTGAAATTAAGCAAATTTTATAATGAAATGAAAATGATCTCATAGCTTTGTACTATGAAAATCAATAAAAATGATTCATTTTCTTAAAAACTAGTTTGAAAACGTGTTCCAACCTGAGTTTTAAGAGAGGAAAACGATTTTTAACAAGAGATTGCACATGTGTGTGTGTATATATATATATATATATATATATATACACACACACACATGTGCAATCTCTTGTTAAAAATCGTTTTCCTCTCTTAAAACTCAGGTTGGAACACGTTTTATATATATATATATATATATATATATATATATATATATATATATATATATAAATAACAATGTATACATATACGTACCTTACTCTTCAAATGAAATTTTATCAAGGGACCACATAACTCATGAATCATGATGATTCATGGTTGGGTTCTTTTACGTAGAAAGATTGAAAACTTGTTTCAAATCTCCGCTACTTTCTTTGATCAAATGAAAAAGTATGAAACAAAATAACTTTAAATAGAAAGAGAAAAATGCATGCTCAAGCTAGTCCATCCTTAGTTTCGCCATGCAAAGATAGAGTACATTCATGAGAATGCATCCATCATTAATAGGCTCTTTTTTTTTGTCATATATATTGTAACAAAATTACTCTCTCACCATGGGATTCTCTCATGGTGTGGAGTTCAAAATGATTTTATGCTTGTTGTTTTGAAAGGGACGTGACCTTGGGGCCCTTTTCAAAATTTGATCAATGAGTTCATCTTTTTAAAAAAAACCGACTCATGCATGCATTATACATTAACATGTACATTTAATCGTGGGTTTTCCTAGCTAGACATCATTCCCAGATACAAAATAAATGAAAATAAACTTCTCCCATGAATTAAAATGAACCAACAAGAAGCTAAAGTAGATGAGAAATGAGTTGAAATCACCTACCTTGCGGTCGGTTTTGATGCTTAATCTTCTTCTTCACTTGTTTTCTAAATCGAGCAATCCTAAGCAAGAATCCAAGTTTGGATTCGAGCTTAGCAAATCTAAAAGAAGAATAGCTTGTTTGCTGGAATTTGGAGTGGGAAAGCAAGCTTCTCACCATAAAAATCCTAAGGGTTCACTTAAGCACCATAGCTTAGCAAAATCAATGGAGAGAATAGAGGAAAATGAAGAAGAAAATGGGAGAAAGGGGGCTTGGACGAATTCTTCTTCTCCTCCTTGGCTTTTCCCTCTTAACTTCTTAGAGGCAACAACTTATACAACTTCAACTTCCCAGGTTTAAGTACCATCTTTAATCTGCCTTGAAAGATTAATCGAGGCGAGGCTTAGGGAGCTGAAAAATGGATTAAATGAGCTTTTAATGACTCTAACTAATCATTCTTATCTCATTCCCACAAGCTAGGTGGGCTGGGCTAGACGTACTCAACCTTGGTTTAGACCTAGCTGACTAACTTTAACCAAAATTTTGGATGAAAATGCCCATGCACAAGGTTTTACCTTATTTCGTGTTATTTATTTTTTTCTTTGTTTGAAATCGGGATTGTTAGGTTAAAACCTAGTTACTAAGCTCCAAATGCCTTTGACTTATGACCATTTAATTTAAATTTGAATAAAAGTTTGAAATTCTATCAACTTTGGTCCGAAAAGGGTATTTTCATCCAAAACTTGATTGAAGATTTATTTCAATTGAATCAAATTTTGGTTTGAAATATTGAATTTTAATTTAATATTTGATTTATACATTTAACAAATGCAAATGTATATTTGTCTTTCATAGACCAATTTAGGCTCTGTAATATGAATTTGCTCTTAAAAGGCAAAATTGTCCAGATTGGTTAAATTTGACCAATTGACCAAAGTCAAAGCTCATTTATGAGTAATTTGACTTTGGTTGAGGTAATTTGATAAATTTGAGCTAATAATGCTCTTAATTGAGCTAAATTATACTTTGACTAAGTTTAGTCAAAGTGGATTCGGTTTGGTCAAAGTCTATTTTTGTCCACTAATTGGATCGTGAGAGACCTACCCTTTTTGCCAAGCTGAAGTTATGTTGACTGAGCCTAGCAAAGATTGGCACCATATTTGGGTGAACTATGGTCGAACCTACTTGAAGTAAGTGAGTTTAACCAGCCTAGTTATTGTTTTTCGAAGATTGACCCCTCTTGAAAGAGGACCTAGTTAAAGAAGAGAGAGAGACATAAATGTCTCTTTTTTTCTAGGTTTCTAGTTATGATCTCATTCATTTCTCCTTGAAAATGATTTTTTCATTTAATTAAGAGAAATATATTTAATTTTTTTAAAATGGGTGGTGCGTGACCGCTGAGGGACTCTTGACCACACTGGCTGGGGGGGGGGGGCACACGTGGGTCCCACGTAGCATTCTAGACTAAATTTGATTCAATTCTCGTATTTAAATCAAAATTTGAATTTTGAAATTGGATATGGATTTCAAATGGCATTTGTAATTGAATTTGGATTTCAAATGACATTTGCAATTGGATATAGATTTCAAATGACATTTGTAATTGAATTTGGATGTCAAATGACATTTGTAATTGAATTTGGATGTCAAATCCTAATTGAACATAGTTTGGACTCGTAATTTGGATTTGTGTCGCATGTTAAATTCATTATTTGAATCTAAATTGTGTCTAGATTTGAAATTGGCTTTGAAATTGTAATTTTTCACAATTCTTTTGTAAAATTTTGACCTTGCTCCAATTTTGGTGTGGAAAAATTTGGGGTGTTGACAAGTTGTTATAGTTATTCTCATAGAATTGTTGTTTCCTTGTTGATGTATTTGGCTTGCAATTTCCAATTCGCTTATAACAAAATTATCATTTGAAGGTGCATCTTCATCAACAAATTGCTCGACATTTGGATTGTGTTCTATGGTTGAATAATTCTTCTGGACTTCTAGGTGTGCGTGCCTCCGGTGTGTTAAATTCAGACATATGATAACGATGCCCTCGATAAGGTGTTAGCAAACTGACAATGTTTGGATAACCCCCATCAATAGGATAATATTTGCCTAGAAGTGAACACAAATTCTTTAAACATTGTTAAATGCCTGTAGAAAGGTATACATTAGTCGGTGGAAGTACGTACCTTTTGACACAACAAATGGGTCAGTCGGATGATTAAGTGCATTGTATAGTACTTTTGAGTCTGTTGCACTTCCTTCCCATCCTACCAAAATGTAGTGGAATCGAGTGTCAAATCCAACTACAACCATGATATTTTGAGAAATGACTCCTTTTTTATTGTGAAATATTGCTTGATTTGATGCTTGGATCCATGCAGGTACATGGGTGTCAACTATTGCTCCTAAACAATCCTATATGCAGATATGAAAGTTAGACATGTTTTATGTGTCTGAGTTTACGATTATGAAATTACCTAAAAGTGTGAAAATAATTGTTTAGATCACCGAATATTAGTTGGTATATCATCGTTAAGCCGCCGGATGTAATCCTTACCCAATAAACATATTGCTCATAGGACAAAGGCTGATATATTTACTTATTGTTTGTCCAAAATATTGAAACGTATTCTGAGTGGCACGATTTTGTTCATTATATCTAATTGTCAATAGAAAAATAGCTACTTGTTCTTTTATGCTAATGTCACGTGCATCCTCCAATAAATTTTTAGTTCTTAGAGTATTAGATAATGTCATATATGTACACCGATCCATACAAAATAAGTCCATACAATTTCTGGGATGACCTCGAAGCATAAGTTGAACAAAAGATGTACTAGCATCTCTAAATGGATGAACAATCCTCCTAGATTGAGGTAATCGTCTTAACCAAAAAAAGATGAAGAAAGAAACTAGTCGAATCAGGTAACACTCTTGTTCTCCGTCGTCATCAAACATGTCAATATCAACCATTTTGACTAAACTGCATGAACATATTACAAAACTTATTAAAAAACCAAAATAATGAAAGTGTACAAATATCTTCAAAGATCTAATGAATTGTGTGTGACTAAATTAACAAAAATGATGTACCTTAACAACAACCATTGCAAACAACATCCAAGATTAACCAAAATTCAGACATATGATAACGATGCCCTTGATAATGAACCGTCAAATATATAATTAACAATCAACTCTTACCTACGAATCAACAAGTTTACGCCTCAACCATGACATCCATTGTGATGGTGGAAGGTTGACAAATATCATGGGATTGGTGCCCTCTGCTAACATGTCCATACTCTTCATTTGTGTATCAATATCTATTTGTCCAGTCTCAGCCAACTCTTGCAATATTTTGTAACATGTGACAAATTGAACCTCTTTACTTGTACGTGTCATGGTCTTGACATCATCAACAATACCATGCAACAAATTATAATACTTTTCATCATTGGTTGACATGTTCCTTCTAGACCTACTTGTAGTCCTATTATTTGTCAGTGGAGGATCTTGAGTTGTAGGAGTTGGATATATTGGTGATCGTAGGGGAGGAATCTTCATAGAGCATTTGTGTGAATGATTGTGAACTTTCAGGTTGCATGTAGAATGAAGTCGATTGAGATGCAGGTGTAGTTGGGAGTGGTTTTGTGTCCTCATGTAACATGTTCTTGCATGTGTATGCTTCTTTGCCACTTGCATGAGAATCACCATATACCTCCATAACTTTGGACCTTTGTACTTTTTTTTATTCAGATATTTTTGAAAAATTTCATGTGTTTAAATATTGCACAAATAAAGACATGTTAGACATAACCTACCATTATGATCTCTATAACATACCTCAATGTAGTCTCTTTATACTTCAGGGTCGACATCAATGCATTTGTTTATGGGGTCATACCCAAACATGCTTGTATTCAAAATTTCCTTCATAACTGCCTGGTTGAGTTTCGAGTACTTCAATTTATTTTTATTTTGTCTTTAGTGAATTCCAGATCAAGTGTGTCCATCATGCTTTTTTCAATTGTTGTATAAGCTTTTGACTTCAAACCTCTACTAGATTTCATACCAGGAATGTGTGATTCCTTCAAAAGAAGTTGGACTAAGTGGTCTATTTGTGCTTTGGTTCACTTAAGATTTTTCTTTGATGGACCGCTATCTTTCATGGTAATGAGTTCCACAACATTTCTTCACAATTACATTTTCTAGTATGAAAATATATGCATAAAGAAAATTGACATTTAACGATGTTTACTATGGTAATTATTTACAAATTCACTAAGTATACGCCTTGCTACTAAATAGAGCTTAAAAACATTTGTAAGATGAGAACTTCAAGTCCTTTTTGCATGAACCTAGAGACAATGAGACTCTTAATACAAATAGATATGATTATGAAATATCTAATAAAATTTACTTTTGTAATATTGTGAATTCCAGCACTATAGCTAACTAAACTAGCATATAGAACACGCCTATTACTAATCTAACCTTTATCTATATACCAACAAAACAGAAAATTAAGGAAGCATGAAATAAAGACTGCTGGAAAAGGAAACTAGAGTAAGTCTAGTTATTGAACTACACTAAGCAGTTTTTCTCTTGATTTACAATCGTTACAATATTAGAGGAGGTAGCCAAACATTTACATGAGGTAAGATTCAACGTTAGTTAATTTAATTTGTTTGCATAAGAGTTATAATGCTTGTAAGATTAAAAGTTCATATATATATTTATTTTAGTTTAGAACTCTTATGTCCATAAACTTAGTTGAAAATTGGTCAAGTTTCAAAAAAATAAAACAAGGGCTTCCACATCCAAATCTAGAAGTTAAATGAGTTTCAAGTATTAGGCGACTTCATTTGGCAACTAAGTTAGTCTTCTGTGTGATGAGTTTCCAAAAGCATCATGTGTTGAATCATTCAAACTACCAACAACCATCTTATAACATAGGTTGGTTGGCTTAATTTACTGGGATCCTCGATCACATCTGGTTTCCTTTTTAATGGTTCCTAACTGTGACTGCATGCTACATGTAATGCTGACCTAGAACAGCAAGTAACATGTGCGGACTTTTATCTTAGACAGTATTTAACAATAGTAAAACTGTAAAAAGCTTGAGTTAAAGGTTTGCTCTGACCTATAGGTAGACCTTAAACCTATACTAAACAGGGAATAACTTAAATCAGAAGTGAATTGAACAAAGCATGCAATAACATTAACCAAAGTAATTGAAAGTAAGGCTACGACCTCTCTATTCTAAACCTTTATAATAGCAGAAAAATAACAAATAGATTAAAGATGTACTAATAAAAAAATATGACAGCAATTCAGTGGACTTATCTTAACTTCCAAACATAACAAAAGGGACTAAAGACATGCACGGCCCATAAAATGAATTCAGACCCATACTAACTGAATTAAAATTAAATTTAAGTTAGACTAGGATTTTCCTAACTAACATGCTCAACAAAATAAGCAGTTAAAGGGAACCAAAGAGAGGATCCCGTAAGAGGTTGATGCCTTGATGGTCTTCTTTTGGCTTCTCTCTCCCCCTCTTATTTTCGTACAACTTGAAACTTCCATAAATCCGTTCCCTAATCTATCACTCGTTGGCAATTAGAAAATCAGCATAGCTTCTTATACTTGTCTAATCTCAAAGACTTTCTTACTGACTAAGCATAAACAACTAAAAGAAGTATGAAACTGGTGTCCTAAAAAAGGACACAGGTTTTAACGAATGTGGACCAGATGAACTATAAATACAAATGTAAGTTACTTAAAAATTTCAGCAAACACTTCATATGCACATAAAAAAAGACACCATCTGAGCATCAAATCATACACACCAACCTTTGAAGACTTTCCAACAAAGACAAATCATATGCACCAACCTTTGAAGATTTTGAAGCAGAAAGCATGCAAGCAAGGGCTTTAACAGAGGGCTTTGCTATATTGGTCTTCCTCCGCTTCGCCTCCTAGCAGTGACACTTCTCTTGCAGTCTGCCCGTTTCATAGAGACAGGGAGAGAGAGATAAAGAGAGAGGAAGAGAGACTCACCAGAATGGGACAAACACTGCTTCTTCCAACCACACTCAACGCGAAGGAGGAAGAGGAAAAAGATAGCGAGAAGGGGAGGGCTTCTACACAGAGAGAGTAGCAAGATTTTAAGGGCTTCGACAGAGGAGAGGGCTAAAACAGAGGAAAGGAGCACCGATAGAGGGAGAGGGCTTTGACACAGAGAGGAGGGCTTCCATACAGAGGGAGTAGAGGGCTTCGACAGCAGAGAGGGCTTCGATAGAAGGAGAAGAGCAGCGAGAAAAAGCAAAGAGAGCCCTAACGGCTCGTAAAAAAATCCATGAATTTCGGCATTTGATGGCAAGCGGAAGAACCATACAACAAAGTAAACTTTACCGATGCACAGTGTTTCCCCCGACAATCAAACGGGACCTAAATCATGTCAACTATGTCAACTGGCGGCCTCAACCATTGGATGGTAGAAAACATGACAAAATGGTATCCATAGAAGATGAGGTGGGTGAGGCAGAGGAGGTTGATGGCCGCCCGGAAGTGACTGTGGGATAGTGGTCATAAACCTTATACATCTTATAACTACAAGAGGGCCCACTTAGTTACAATATTAAATAAGAAAACTGGTCATAAATCTCTCTGGTCGTAACGTTGCTGGGCATGAGGAAACCCTAGAAGGCGGTCTATAAAAGCCCAACTATTTCGACTTGAGGCTAATTGTGAGATTATTTTGACTCTGTTTTTCTTTTTACTGTTACTATTGTTGTTTCCTCGGCCAACGCTTCTTACTATAATAGGACCTGTGATAACTATGATGAATGTCGTCTGCGTATAACTATGACGTCTCGTTTTTCTTTTGGATCGAAAGAAAGCATGCTAGGCGATACTGATTTGAAGCATATAAAATGCTTTCTGGTTTATGTATCATGTCGTGCTCTGTTTTTCCTTTTCCCTATGTCAGTAAGTAAGAGACCGAGAACAGAGACGAGCCTAAACCTGAGCAAGCATATCCATGTTAGCAAGCATATCCATGTTAAGGGCTCTGACAGAGGGTTTCGAATAGGGCTGCACAACGAGTCGAGCCAACTCGGGCTCGACTCGAACTCGCTCGAAAATACTCAACTCGAGCTCGACTCGTTTATAAACGAGTCGAGCTCAAGTTTAAATTCATACTCGAAACATTAAATGAGTTGAGTTCGAGTTATAAGAACTCGACTCGTTTATGCTCGGCTCGGCTCGATTACTGAAAATCGTTTCATTCAATTATATAAACCGGTTCACCACCAAAACCGATTCACTGATTTAGGTTAACTTTTTTGTTTACTATTCATTTCTAACCTCTTCGTTCTTTTGTTTCTCTCTGCCCTCTCTACCGCCCACACCGTCTCACCGCCGCTCCAACCGTGACCACCACCATCCATCCGGCAGAGTCCGGCCACTGTGGCCGGCTACTTCTAGGTCCCCGCTGGACTGCTGCCTACTAGTATTTATATGCCTATTGCCTCTCTTTCACACAAAATCTCAGCCATCGCCTTTTTGCCCCATTTTTTGGGGGTTTCAGATGGACCAAGGGCGGTGCCGTGGTTTGTGGAAGAACCCAAAGCTGCAATGCAACAACACTCTGCTGCCGCCAGTATGCCTCAGCGTTTCTCAACCAACACACATTGCAGCCGGTATGCCTCAGCCTTTCTCTCTCTTTCTCACCATCTCACTCTTTCCCTCTCTTATGTGCCTCTTGAGGTCCATATTCACACTATGTGGATTGTGATTGAAAGCATATAATGATGCGGCAGTTTCCATATGTGAATTTGAGTGCCGTCTTGATTTATTTTGCTTAATATTTGCTTTAAAATCTCTCCATATCCAAGTTCTGAAGCATGCTATCGTCTGTTTGGATGAAGACAACTTTGCTTCTTCCAGAAAAATATGTTGTTACAATTAGTTTCATTGTTGAAATAGTTTGCTTGTTAAACTTTTCCCTAATCTTGTTCTCATTTTTTGTGTTGAACCCCATTGTTTTGGTGATTGTACCATAGAATCTGTTCTTGTTGATGTGCAGTTTTGTGATCAAACGAGTTAAACAAGTTGCAATTTAAAAAAGACAAGTTAAAACATAAACGAGTTAATCGAGTTAAGGGAGTCGAGCTCGACGCTGTATAATCGAGTCCAGCTCGAGCTTGTGTTAGAGAGCTCGACTCGAGTTCGAGTCGAGTTCGAGCTCGAGCTCTATGAGCCGAGTCGAGCTCGAGCCGGACAAGCTCGAGCTCCACTCGGCTCTTGTGAGCTCTATGAGCCGAGTCGAGCTCGAGCCGGACAAGCTCGAGCTCGACTCGGCTCTTGTGCAGCCCTACTTCCGAACCAACTGCCGGCAATAACTTTACACCAGAACCCTCGTAGAGGGTTTGTCATTAGAACACACTATTGCTATGGTATACAAGAGCATACATGCGCCTCCGACAACAGAAGCAGAGCCTACTCTGCTCAATATAAAATGTATACAAAAAGGAAAAATCAAACACCTTCCTTCTGTCGCAACGAAAAAACAGACGGTTTTTTTTAACACATGAACCCTCTGCTTTCGTCTCTTCTGCTGACTAGTAGCAGACGCTCGCCGGACTGAACCAAGTCGTCTCCCTTGTCCTCTGAGAACGGCAGGCACAAGCATCATCGTTTCTCTCTTCTCTCGCAGCCAGAGGTTACAACAAAGTTTTTGTTCCGGTGACAACCCAGACCCAACACTGAGTGTCTGACTGGGTCTGGTGATCACCTGGTTGTCTTCCCTGCCCTGTACGAGCTGGGAGGCTTTAGCAGGCATTGATGCTCGTCTGCTGAAGTGCCTCTCACCGTCCTTGCAGGGACCCAAAACCCCAATCTGGTGGAAAAGGGCTTCATCTGCAAACTGCTCGTTGGAAGCTGTTTCACTCTGGTAGAAGCAGTTGTGAGCATCTTCCTCGCGGTAACGGCGGAGAATGGCAAAAAAAAGAGCAGCGGTGGGGCGCCGCACGAGAGGAGAGAGAAGCTCTCGAGAAGGAAAACTCAAAAATATTAAAAATTTGGTTCGAAAGGTGTTTTAAACAAAATTACGAAATTAGTCCACCTCTTTAGCATTTTTTCTAAAAGGCAATCAAATTTATTAAAAATGAAAGCCACCACATTTTTTCTGAAAACTTTTTCAAACAGAGGCTTGCAAAAGTTAATTTCAATAAAAACCTATCACTTTATATAAATTACATATAGTACCCTCAGACTTATTATAAATTTCTAAAAGAAGGTTCAAAAAAATCGTTTTGTAATTTCTGTGGAAAACTGAGATTTACCTACAATTGAGTATAGGTAACCTCAGACTTATTTAAAAAAATTGTTGAAAAAGAGTTCTGAAAGTAGTTTTGAAAATAATGGAGGAAATTCTTGCTCTGAAATTTAAAAGTGAAATCTCCTGGCTTTCTAAGTGGTGTTTTAGAACTTTGTTGGAGATGTCTTGACATGATATTGCTAGTGTTGCAAATATCTAAAGGATGATTTAAATTCTTCTTTATGGTTCTCATCTTGACTTTAAAATTAAAACCTGTGTCACCGGGGTGCGTTATAATTGAACCCGCACCCGCGTCGACGCGACGCGGGTGCGGATTCGCCTGTGGTGCGGATCCAAACTGCACTTGTTGGATCTCGATTGCGGGTCGAAAACAGATCCAAAATCAAATCCAAAAATACACCTATTGGATCTGGTTGCAGGTCGAAACCAGATCCAGATCCAAAATCAAATCATTAACGTGCCGATTATTCTCACCCGACGTGTTTCTTTCAATGCATTGATAAATACATTATATATTTCCTTTTTTCTTTCAAAAGAACCGATACAGGACTAAACTCTAAACATTTCATGTGCATTTGTTCTTTTCAAATTCACTTTACGTGGGTCTATGATCACGTGGGTCTATGATCAATGGTGCTTAGGCTTTCACAAGAGAACTCTCGTGCCCTAGAAACCAAACCACTTATCGACTCAGGTCGCCGGGACGATGGGCTACAACCCGCCGGAGTACAAGGACGGGTGGCGCGCCACCCGTAAAATTTTAATAATAACAATAATAAAATATCTTCAATAATAATAATAATAGTACAAGGACGGGTGAAGTGTTATCCAATTTTTACGAAAAATTAATAATAATAATAATAATAAAATATCTTCAACGCACCGCCGCACGTAATTTTTTTGAGATGTGCCGTACTGGCACCGGCACCCGCACCCCACACTCAGGTGACATAGATCAAAACTTAAAAATGACTTTTAGAGTGGGAGCCTCAGAACTGGCCAAGACCGTGAAACTAAATGGTTAGCTACGTGTATGTATGTTTATGCAATTTTGTTATTTTGTGTATGCATGACCCAATGGCAGAATAAACCTTGTGTTTCTATACTAACTAAAATCTTACTTAGATATGGATATTATGTAGAAACACGTTCATGTTGTATTTGAATTTGGATTCTCTTTATTTGTTTGAATACATATTCTATTGATGACATCTTTGTGTTTGGATCCACATTGGTATGATCTGAATCTAAATAACAATTCGGATTTTTGCTTTGGATATAATCTTTACTTAAGATCCATATTTGTATTCAGTTAGAATCATGACATATTCAGATCTGAATTTGTTTATATATTGGTTAAAAGTCCATATCTTGTTTATGTTAGTTCAAATATATATTACTATGCTTGCTTTATTGATATTTGTCGTCATTTTGAGTCCATGCCGATGTTAAATATGACCAAAATTTTGTTTTATTTGGATCTCATAGTAAACATTGCACTCTTTTGGAGCATGATTTGATTTGACTTGTTTACGCTTTTTTGTTCAAGATCTATATCTTGTTTATATTAGATCTAAACGTATTATGATATGCATTGTCTTTAGATCTAATGATTTTATCGAATTTAAAAAAAAAATGGACATTTTCAATGTGAGTAGCACTAGAGTGCTAAAAGAGGAACTTCTTTTGCTCCTTATGAAAGAATATTTTCGAGACAAAAATCACATTAAAGTATGTTTATCCTGAAATGATGATATTATTGTATGTTGGCATGCTAAGAGGTGTAAATCAACACTCTTAGACATTGTGAGATCAATTAGCATTGTGTTCGGTTCATGATAGATTTAGATCCAAATTAATTTGTTTGGATCATTAGCTCCAAATATCTGTACTTACATTGAATCTAATATATGATCATGTTTATTTTTTATTTGCAGTTGTAAGTTGTAAGGTGCCACTCTTACACATGATGAAATCCGTATTATCAAAATATTTTTTATTTGAAGATTTGTTGTACTAAAATTCTAATACATGAAATTTTGTTTGCTCTTATCAAAGATGGCTAGCTTGTATGGATTTAGATTTGCATCATATTAAAAAAGTGAGGAAAATAAAAAATCTTCTATGTTGACCTAAGAGAATTATTATTTGGGACCAAATATTTGTTATCTTTTCCTATTGTTGTGTTTGGATTTATGTTGATATGGTCTGAATTTTTATATTTGAACTGGTGAAATCCACATTACATAAAGTTTAGATCCAGAACTAAATTGACTTGTTTGGATATGCGAGAAAAAATCCATATCCTGTTTACAGTGGTTCTAATATATGTTATCATATTTGCTTTTGGATCTGATGATATTGTGATATTTGTTGCCATACTAGATCCAAAAAACATAATTAGAGAACTATTAAATAAATTTATGTTTGCTTCTCTTTTTTAGGAAAATAAATTTTGTTTTGAATATTGTTCAAGAGATGTAATATAACATTCTTGAACTAAAATTCATACGGGCAAGAATGCTTCTATTTGAAGCTTTATAGCACTAAAGTGCTAGTGGATGATAACTTGATTTTCTCAAAAGAAAGATGGGTTAGCATTGATCCAAATATGGTTGTTGAATCATATTGTATAATATTTTAATGAGGAACATGTGCTTTAAATTCATATTAGTTATATTATAAATATTACTAGTTTGGATTCATACTAATGTAATTGGCTATTATGCTAATTGTTTATTTGTGGATTCAACTATGTTAGTGTGATACTAAGTAAGTTCTTGTTTAAGAATGAATTTACTTTTCAATATTTGCCATGAGGTGTAAGATAACACTCATGAATATAATGAAATCCACACAAACTAGATCCATATTGAGATCTTTGGAGATCAAGTATGCATGCAAAATGCAGATCTAAAAATTAAAGAATATGTTTGCAAATACATATGTATTGGATACCCAAATAAAAGTAGGATAAATGATGCTTTTATGAATGAGATGAAATCATTCCAATAGTACAAATATAATGATTCTTTTGATGATCAAGTTTGATTAATTGAATATGTTAATAAGTAGTCAGACGATGAACTGACTAAGAATTAGTTTGGTAATGAACCAACTAAAGCTTATTAGTGATATAAATGAACATCTTATGGATCTATTTATGGATCAGTTAAGGAAATAACCAATTGAGTCTAACTTCTCTATTATTCAGACATTGATAATTAAAGTTATAAATGGCAATACTTGAATTGTTGTTCTATGCATTTGGTAGTGGAACTATGTTTTGAACTTTATGAAATGCTTGACAAATTTGGCATGACTGTAAGCAATTTATTGGAATGTTATGATTTAAATATTTGTTCATAAAAATTATTATATGAACAATGAGTTAAATGAAATTCTTTCTATCAAAGGGTATATTGATAAAGACTGTACAAGAAATACTTGTATAATAGACTCTAAGTTAATTGCTCTTTTTTTTTAAATAGTCGTAATAAAGATTAGGCATATTGCTAATCAAGTTGATGACTATGTAAACATTTGAAAAGTGGGAGCACACTTGAACATATCATTTTGCTTTGTTGGAAAGCTAATACGTGTTTTATCGTATGATTATGTATTGCATGAATTTAAAATGAATGTTTTGGAACTCTCGTTGTTAAAGGAGTTAAGTAATTGTAGAAAACAATAAAAGGAAAATATGTCATTTGCTTTAATATATATTAGTTTATGTGTTAGACTTGATACAAGCTTTTTAATTTGATTTGTCATTATACATTAAGAAAGTCCAGTTGTCCTTGTTTTAAGGCAAGTGTTTGCTGATATATGAATGAAACAAAAGATACATTCATATGATTGCTCGCATTTTTATCAGAAAGAATTTCTTGATTTATTTGCCAAGCATGTAGCTTGTATGAGGCTAAGATATATTTGAAAGGTTGGAATAAAAAACCATTGTATGGAAAACCTCGCTATAAACCTTAAACAAAAATTCAAGTTACGATGGATAAACCAATTATAGAAAATTCAAAAGTGCTAATTGTATACAATTTTTTGTATGGATAATGACATATAATTGCAATTGATCATTTCCTTTCCATCAAATCCTTTCCTTTCCATCAATCTGTCAAACCTTGATCCCTTCTGTGAGCATTCAAAGTTGTGAGTGCGGTTTGCACAAAGCAAACCCAAAAAATTATTTTGTCTCTATTTTTCTTCTTCTTACTGTTACTATTATTGTTTTCTCTGTTGAGGCTTCTTACTGTTACTATTGTAGTTGCTTTTGCCGATGTTGGTGCACCTGCTACTCTAACTCAGAGCCATTCAGAAGTTGTTCCACTGTTGTAGCTCCAACAGTGGCGGCAGTGGAGGCGGGAGAACTGAAAGAGGTGGAAAGGCAGAGGGCGAGGAAGATGAAGAAGAGAAGGAAGATGAAGGAGGGGCGAGATAGTGGAGGCGGAAGAGGAAGAACTTAGGGCTTAATTTTTTTCCATGGATTTTGATTGCACCCCTCATGGGTGGATCGAAATCCCATGGATTGAAATTCCAAATTTGCATAAGAAATCCGGAATATTGATCTTGTGTTTGCCTGAAAGGTTGAAATTTTTGAAAATCTAGATTAGTAACCCACTTCTACAGTGGATTCCTTGCTTGACAAACACGCCTTACACTTGTTATTCCTCTTTTAAGTAACACATTTTCAGTTGGCACACTTGCTACTTTTAAATAGTTGAGATAATTAAAAAACCTGAATTCACATAATTACTTTTACTATAAAAATAAAAAAAAAATATGTCGTAAATATGATCAGCCATCATATTTCGGTGGTTTCACTAGTTATAATGTAATTTACCCTTGACATTTGGAAATATTATTGTAAGAAGATCATGAATAAAATGCTTGAACTTTTAAGATTGTTTGTATCCGGCCCCACCCCTCCTCTCGCCAGTAGGGGTCAGTACCAATCACTGTCCTATGATGCCGGGTAGGAGATACCCAAAAAAGACCAACTGCCCCCTACTCATGGGGGTTCAAGATTGTTTGATGATTTGGGTGGAGAGTAAGACATCAACTACAGTGCCATGCATCTATCGTATAAAATCCATTGAAGTAGCATCCAATAGGATTCAAATTGACCAGTCCAATCAGCTGTGTTACGCTTCTGGGGGCTTCCAATGATGTTAGGGGCTGCTGATCATGATAAGTGACGCTCATTAGGTAGAGAGACCACACATGAGCATGTTATGTGCATTGTGATATTTTGTGCATTGCTCCAAGAGAAGAGGCGATGCATGCTTCACCAACATGGTAAAAGCTTATGGAATAAAAAAAATAAAGTTCATAATCTTAAGAGGCTTAGCACAACCCAAACAACCATGCAGCACACATTCAAGGGGTCCAAGGTTTGGTAAAGATAAACATGAGCTTCATAGCCTTAAGGAATGTATTGCAATCAGGCAACAAGATGGCTCATACTCAAAGGCTCGAAATCCAAATCCTGTGGTCGCTGTCATACTCTGGTATGCTATTCTTCTAGACTACAGACAATGGAAAGCGCGACACCACGTATGGTCTTGCGGGGTTTTACCCTGAAGTCAGTTTTCTCTAAATAAATATTAAAAAAAACTGGAGCTTTATAAGAATTTATTCAGGGAAACTGATTCTAACCGCGAATTTCAATATGATACCATGAGGTACTGCGAGTTAATAGGTATTAAAAAAATGTGTGGTAAATATGAGCCAGTGGGTTGGGCTTTTGCTGTCAGAATACCACTCAAAGTTCTACCACCAACTTAAATAAGTGGAAGCTTGGGCAGAATTGAACGAGAAGAAAATATTAGCTAGCTACACTACGAGCACATCTCGACTGTGATTTCTTATATATATATATATATATATATATATATATATATATATATATATATATATATATATATATATATATATATATATATATATATATATATATATATATATATATATCAATGCAACCAAAGAATAAAACAAGCTCTTTAGATGCAGAACTGAATTGGATCTGACTACAGGTAAAACTTGGATTAGATCCAGCTAAGAATACAATGTAACAGCCTGCAGATAGCACGAGCTACAGATCCACCAATCCACTTTCGTTGGATTGAATTTCTTTGACTAAAGCTCCAGCCTTCAAGGAATTAAATTATGAAGAAATTTGATGTGAGAATGAGTTAAGGCTCAGGATAGGTGATTGGAGCAAGGGGTTACTTATATGTAGATGGTGTGCCACCTCATTGATTCTCGTAGGCGCTACTTCTTATCTGACACTCATATATATATATATATATATATATATGTATATATATATATATATTGTGTGTGTGTGTGTGGTGTTTTAGGGGAGTCTTGCAGAAAAGTAATAAAGGCTGGTGCATGTTTTCTCATTTTTGAGATTTAAAATATGTTTGAGTGAAACTGAACCCAATTGAGAGACTACGGAAAAGGTGTTACATGTCCTTAGAATAACGCGAAGCTGGATCAGACCAACTAGTTGTTTATTGAGATGGCACCTCCTGGACCATATCCAGTATTTGAGTATTTGATCCTGAGTCAAATTACCAGTCCCATGGAACAAAGTTGGGTTCAACCCATTTCTTTTTCTAGTTCCTTTTGTTGGTATTTTTATATTTTGACTTTCACTTATTTCTTTTTCTCAACTCTTTTTCCCTTTAATTTTTATCAAAAAAAATGCATAATATTTGCCTTTCACCAAAAAAAATATTTCAGTTTTTATTTGATTCACTTGATGCTTTCCTCTTTTCGTCTTTTAAAATACTTTAGATCAATCTTTATCTTTACCATTCTGGAAAGTGGAAACTGGGAAGGAAGTTGCTGGTCAAGTTCTTCGATGCTTGGTGACTTTACAAGATCTCACTTGAAAGTTGAAAGGGGTAAATATACTCAAAAGGGTTGGCACAACACAATTGACCAAGTGCTGGCAGACAACCAATCTCCGTTCCTAATCTTGGAGGTGCCAACTCTTTGTATTTCAAGCAGGGAGTCATCGGCGTGCAATATGAAGCATAGTAGGGAGGCAACTTAAGGCACCAAAGTAGGTCATGTACTTTGGGAGACAATTGGTTGGGTGGAAGCTTTGCCCTTCTTCGAACAGTGGGTCACACCCTGCTCACTTGAAAAAGGAAAAGGGGAAAAGGCAAATATAATTTGGCATAATCTAGCTAATTAACTTATACCTAACTCTAGCTTTTACTAATCGTAAAATAAAAGGAATTAAAATTTAATAAAACTGTTTTTTTTTTCACAATGAAATGGGAAGCATTCAAACATGTTGAATGTTGTACTACAAAACAAACATAGTTTCATTGATATGTGAAAAATATCACATCGTTGAAAGTCGATTTTTACCAACGTTCAGAGTCAAATATCGGTAAATATGAATTTTCACCGACATCCAGTGGAAGACGTCAGTTAAAAAGAGTCTTTATCAATGTGTGAAGCTATTGTGTCGTTGAAGTTGTAATTATAATGACATCCAACTATGACCATTCATGCGTCGATTAAACTTTTTGTCGTTGAATATTATCAATGTCCTATTGCAGCCATTGGTAAACAGTAGATGTATCGATCCAGCTTTACCAACGCATGACTTTCCTCGCATTGTTAAAACATATCTCGATCGAAACATTACTGATGCGAACGGTCACACATCTATAAAACTTTACTTTAATCGGCTTGTTGAATCTGGATGTCGCTAATTTTCTTTTCACTGACGCACATCGATAATGTTTACTGCATTAACATTACTGATGTTTTTAAGTAATGCCTTTACCGACGTAATGCATGCGTTAGTAAAGGATTCCCCGACTTATTATCTCTACTTGAACCCTTCTTCTTATTTCTTCCTCTTTCTTTTTTTCTTTTCTCTTCCCTCTTCCCTCACGAGTGATTTTTTGATTACAACTGTTGGTGTTTATCGTGTCTTTAGACTGCTTGAAGCCTGAAAAGGTAGGTTTCTCAAGCTCCTTGCCCATTTTTTTCTATTTCTATATGATTTTAAGCTATAACATGCTTATGGGGTACATATATGAATTTTTTCGATGAGATATCATTGTTTATTGATAGTACTAACCGTGAAACTTTGAAAGAATGTTCGTTGAGCTTAGTACCTTCAATTTAATTTATCTCCACACAAACATAAAAACCCTAATTTTATTTGATTTTTGTCTTCACCAAATTCCAATGCATTATGGCCAGATTTCGATAACAAATTTGGACTATGTCTAATTCAAGTAGACATATACTTAATTACAAACTATTAGTTTGATTGGTTTTTATTTAAATGCTTTGTTTGAATTTTTGGTCCCTAGTCTTTTTCATCTACCCACCAAGTGTTCATCGAATTGTTTAAACGACTAGAAACTTATAATTTTCTTGAACTGTTTGAATTGTAGTGTAATTTAATAATTATATACATCATCGTATAATGTAATTAATCTTTTGTTAATGATTTTGAGTTAGGATAAGTTGATATTTATTTTGCATATATGTCAAAGGTATCAATTTATGATGTTGTTTGAAAGATATAGGATTATCCAAATAAACTGTTTAGGTACTTGTTTGAAAGAATATATGATGAATTATGCAACGAGTATTCATTTGCATGAATAAGAAACCAAATGGTTAAATTTAGCATTCACAATATAGAGAGTTGATCATATATTAAAGTTGTTTGTATAGACTTATTAAAAAATCGGTAATTGAGCTTGGATTACGAAAGGAAGAGACAATTAGAATATATAACTGGTGTGAATTAAATTTTTTAACTATGCTATCGCACATAATGCGATAGTGAATGGAAGAGTGAGATATTCTTGTGTAAGATGCATTTGTCCTTACTCAGGTTGCTAAAGATGTCTTTGATCATGTCATATGTAACAGCTTTGTACAAACGTATGTTTGTTGAGAATGTCATGCAAAAAGAAGAATTTCACATAAATGTGCATCATAAACAGTTGTGAAAAACATTCAAGGTTGATGACATAAATCGGTACATAGGTGTTTGATCATGTTGTCACACTGTTGTTACATTATAATTTTTTCGATCTTTCGGTTTCATTCAAGACAGATCTATGCTCGTGTGTTCATGTATGTAATATTTTCATATAAATTGTTTATATTGAAGTATTATATTGACATCCCCTTTAATATATAAAAACATGAGAAAGATGAATTACTAGAAGAAAAAAAGCACAACTACACAAGCCATAATACCCCAACCACCTGATGTCACGCATCTCTGGCTGCCTGGCATTAAGTGCCATCACGTGTAGAATACCCTAACAAATAACTTGCTTTCAGAAAGCAAAGGCTTAAGATTATGTTCAGAAGGTGACTCCAAAAAGGATTTTTTTTTTCTTTTAAAGAAAACAATAATATTTTTTTCAAATTTCTCTGCTTTTAGTAAGAACCATTTTTTTTTTTAAAGGTTTGGAGGTTCTGTGCTCCCTAAATCTAAGTGCATCTTGGACCTCATTGAAAGGTGAAACAAAGCAGCTTATCATTCAAAGCCTTAGGCTTGCACGTAAAATTGTATAAAATGTGGATCTTATTATTGTTAATAATCTGAAC
This sequence comes from Nymphaea thermarum, assembly GCA_011799765.1. Taxonomy (NCBI): domain Eukaryota; kingdom Viridiplantae; phylum Streptophyta; class Magnoliopsida; order Nymphaeales; family Nymphaeaceae; genus Nymphaea; species Nymphaea thermarum. Next base: position 34,562 of record JAANDH010000556.1, read on the forward strand.
CTGAGTTTATTCATATACCATGCCCAAGGTAGGGGCAGAGCAGGTGGAAACTCCCTGGGGCGATGCTTTACTGAGCTCAGGTTAATTTAATGTTAAAATTTGGGTAAACTTGAGTGCAGTTATTCGGGGTAGTTTTAAAAGATCAGAGTTGCTGTCGTCTTTATGATCAATTGAAAATTTGTTGATTATCTCATAAAAAAATTTCTAATTCCACTTTGATTTCGTATAAGTAAACATCTTTTTTTTTCAAACAAAAAGAAGTCTGAGAACGTCGACTTGTTTTGAATTGATCCACCGACAGGCTGACTGACTACTACATGTCGGTCCACTGAAGAGTTCACCTAATAAAACCGTGTAACGTATTCACTTTTCGGGCCTATGATTGCAGGTGTGGAGCCATTTCTACACCTCAACTCTAAATGTGTTGCCTGATTTGTTAAATGTGATCAATAACAAAAATGACAATTTCTAGGTTGCCAAAAATAAAACTTTTCAAAAAATTTCATTTGAGGTCATTTGCTTTTTCATAATTAATTTCTACAAGAGCCAAGTTGAAGATTTCAAGTATTTATACGTTTTTTTCTTTTAGAATTTTGAATTTCGGGGCAGAAGAATCTTAGCCCATACCCCTGCTGGCCCCTCCTTAGCTCCACCCAAGTTGGTGTCATTTAACTTTATTTATGTACCTATCAATGGAGTAGAGATGAAGCCAAGGTCGTCTAAAAGTGGCATGACTTTATGAGATTGAAAAAAAATTTGACTTATTGTGTTTGATAGTTTAGGATTAATAAAAAAATGTGTTTTGGAAGATCCTCACTTTACACACATAGGACTCCATGTTAAAAACTATGAACTTAAGGTCAGATAGGATCTTTGGTGAAACAAACACATCTTAAAGTTCATATTTTAAAAAGTTTTATTTTAGACCCCGCAAAAAATTTGAAAAGAAATGTAATGTTTCTCGTTTAAAAGGAAAAAAAAACTTGGTTTTGGCATTGCAAGAGAAAAAAAAAAATCATAGCTCCGCGCTTGGCAGGGGAGGACAAGTAATATAATTAGAAAACGAAAGAAAAGAAATCTACAAGTACGTCCAAACAGCTTCGCTCAAAACAAACGGAGTCCTCAGCCCCAAACGGAGTCCTCAAAAGGGCTGAGAGAAAAACAAGAGGAGATTTTTTTTAGGGAGTCCTACCTTTTTGGTATAGCCTTTTTGGTGACCGTTATTAAATAAACATTAATTTACAAAAAAAGAAAATCTTTTTAAGTTGAAAAATTCAGTACGACCCATGGTTTCTTTTTCATTATGTTCATAGGGCGGAGCCAAAAAAGTATATAAACAGGTCACTAATATTTTATCAAAATATCAAAGCGGTGGCAGTGAGAGGTGTTTTAGTTTTTGTTTAGTTATAAGCTTTAAGGGGTGTTTGGATAACACCTCAAAAGTCATCTTTTGGAGGTAAGAAATGATTTTGCTTTCATGAGTGTTTGATGACAAAACTTGATTTTTGCCAAAAGCTCTTTTTTGGCAAAAAACCGTTTTCTAAAAAGGCATGAATAATGTGGCACCCCTTAGATTATTTACAACAAAAATGTGTTCTGATTGCATTCTCCAAATATACAAACCAAATTTTCAAAACTAGCATCTATAGGGCTTTTTTTTAGTGTATTAACCAAAATGCTACCTTAGTTGTATAAATTTGAAGAGTCTCATGGTTCTACTCTTTAAAGTGCCTTTAAGTTGAAAAAAAGAAAAGTTGAAGATGTATCTCTTTTGTCAAAAGGATATATCCCTTTTGGGGTAGCTTATCGGGTTAGTGGACCGAAGAAAATCTGGTTGTATTTCTCCTGAGACTATGCGTAAATCGTTCAACGCGATGCGGGTGCGGATTCGGGTGCGACCTAGATTCGCACCCAAACCGCACCAGATCCAAACCTTGTGTGGTACTTTGGATCTGATTTCGGGTTGAAATTAGATCCAAACCAAGTCCATCTTTTTAAAAAAGAATACTTTTGAATTGAATCTGGTTTTAATTCAACACCAGATCCAAACTTTGTCACCGTCGAATCGTCCACTCACCCGTCGGGGTCTGCCACCGACGTTTGAATGAATGGTATTTAATATATGTTACTTTATTTCCTATGCTTTGATAGATACAGGACTAAAAAAACGTTTGAAAGAAAAAAAAAGTTTAGCAAAGTAAAAAAAAGAAAAAACACTAAACTTTTAAAATTTAAAAAAAAACTTATAAATTAAAGAATAAATAAATAAATAAATAACCAATAAAACAACAAAAAATAAGTAAACAAGAAAGAAGATAAAAATTACAAAATAGAAACAATTGTTTTTGAGTCAAAATTTTGAAGTTTTTATGAAATTAATAATAATAAATAGTCTTCCCACACCGCCGCACCAATAAATTTTGAGATGTGCCGCGCCGGCACCCGCACCGGCACCGGCACCCTCACCCCGCACTCAGGTAACATAGCTCGAAAAGATGTAGACTTTATAAACATAATATCTTTGACAAAATATCTAGGAAGCGCCAAGTAGCAAGGAGAAGGGCGCTACTTTCTCTCTTCCTCTTCCTTTTCTTTTTCTTTTTGACACATGCACCCAAATGACCGAGGGCCCCGCCTACATCATCCTCCTTCCTGTACCCAATCATCGTGCTTCTAAAGATCTTATTCAGCGTTTTACCAATCTGCCCTTGCATTTCTCAGCCGATAACACATAAAAGTCCATTTGTGTGGCGCGCTTGTGTAACTTTGTTATTTTCGGTCACACAGCCTTTCATGAATATATTTCAAAAAACTGTATTTTTAAATGTAGCCTTATAAGAATCCGTCCTAACTTCATAATAACGGCTTCATTGGTTAAAGGTAAGCTTGGACAATGGGTTAGGGTACCAGATGGGTACTTGGTAGCTCGATTGTGCTCGAGCCCAAAAAACCGACTCGGGCCTACCCGAATCGGCTTGTTGGGATTCAATTCGGCTGATTAGTTTTTTTAATGATAATATATATTTTATATTTTAAAAAATTATCTTATATTTTAAAAAATATTTTTTATCGGGTTTCAGGCATCGAGCCAATTCAGGTCTGCCCATGCCCAGGTCATAGGTTATTTGGAGATGGGAGAAATAACAAATTGTTACGTGAATATATTTTAAAAATTAAGACAGATTCATAAAATATTGGAATATGACGTTATGTACATTAAAAATTAAAATGGATTCATAAAAATATAATAATATATGCGTAAGATCTCTGGGACACATTTGTGATTGTAATATAATGTGCCCATAATATAATGTCCCAAATACCTCCTAAGAAGGTCAATTTTAGGCAAGGGATGCCAAGAATAATAAGATTGGGAAGGACTATAACTAGCACTCTATAAATTCCACCTATCGGTTATTAGAGAATTCGACTCACTGCGGGTACAGAGTATCAAAATAAAAGGGTTTCATGTTCCTTTTTCAAGCGTTTGGCACGTCAATTAACGAATATCATTTCTAACATATTTTAATTTTAAAATATTTGTACGCATTTTTTCATTTATGTTTTCAAAAATGATTTTTTTTTTTACTTTTTGGCCGATTTATAACTGATTCATCTAATTCCGTGAACCGGCTGTTCGATTCAGGAACTTTTACCAACATTGGATCACATGATGAAGGTCGATGAGAAAAAAAAGAGAGTATTGTATTTTGATATCTAACATCGCAATATATTTGGAGGTTCCGGTGCTTGATTGTCGTTGGACAATAGATTCCGTGGCACCGACCCGTGATTCTTTTTCCTGGTCCCAACGCCTCTTGGTCCTCATTCCGTTTAAAACCCACGATTTCGGCGTGTTTGCTTGGCCAAGGATCTTAAACTCACGCAGACGGGCGGCAAGGATCCATTCCCAGTGCCCAACGTTTAACATATTTGCAGAAAACTCGTTTAACTTGTTAAAAAATTACAAGAGACACCAATGAATAAGTTTAAGGAACGACACTTCATCATCAACTCTAAACTTAACTCTAGCTTTTGTGGCCTTTTGGGATAACAAAAAAATGTATATTGAATTATACCTAGCAGTGTTTAATTAGCAATTCTTTTATTATAAGGGAGGGAGGCTAAGTTTTTGTTGTTTTTCAGATTTTTTATGAAAACAATCCAAAGCTAAGATATTTTGTTGCTGGTATAGCCTTTGCTATCGATCTGCCTAAAAATTGAGGCAGATTTGCAGAATATCCTAACAGCATGTTTTATAAATGTATCCCAATTGAGATAGGTTTATGAAATAGTAACAAATTGTTCTCTTACTAGATGTCAACTCACCGTCTGTTTAGCAACAATAATAAGATGTTAACTGTTCTAAAAATTATGGCAAATTTATAATGCACTTTTTTAAAGAGTTCTAGATACATGAAACAGTAAAATCATGTTATGGTTACCAAACAACTTTATAAAGTTATAAAATTTTTAGAGTGTGTAAGTAACTCCCTTAATGTTTTTTACATAACGTGTAAATTAATTTGGAAGACAACAAGCATATTCAAGCATAAAAAAGGGGTTTGCCTGGTCAATTTGCGCTTTTCATACATCTTCCAAGTGTTAAAATGAGAAGAGAAAATGTGCACATTTGTAGTGCAATGAACCAACTTCATGGGCCCAGCTAAATTCTTCCACGCCAGAGCTGCATAATCAGTCAAGGCAACTTGGGCTCGACTCGAACTCACTCGAAAAAACTCGAATCGAGTTTGACTTGTTTATAAACAAGTGGAGCTCAACACGATTCGTTTAAACTCAGCTCAACTTGACTATGTAAAACTGGTTCATTATAGTTGAATTAGTCAAATAAGTTGATGAGTTGGAGTTAAAAGAAACAAGGCATGTTAATGAAAACGAGTTAAGCGAGTCAAGTTTGAACTTGATGTTGTATAGTCCAGTCTAACTCAAGCATGTTCTATGGATCTCAACTCGAATGTGAGCTGAGCTTCAACACAAGTTTCTTTGAATCAGGTCGAGCTCGAGCTGCCCCTCAACCTTGACTCGGCTTAAGTGCATTGCTACACGCCGTTCCTTGGAGCCTCAAAACAGACCAGGTGGTTTTTAATAAATGTGTCAAGTGGCATGAGCCTGTTTGGAAAATACCTGCGCAGTACAAATAAGGCCATCAAGCTCAACACCCGATTTGGTAGCGCTGTGGTTACCAACCTTTTTTTCAAACTTTTTTTTTCCATTTTTACTCATAAGACCGGTTGGCGGTATACTTGTTAACTATTTCTAAAATATTTTACTTTTATTTTTAATTACTTTATTAATAGGTTTTTCTAATTTTTAAAAAAATAAAATTATTTTTTCGTGAGGTCAATTCACCAAGACATCCAAACAAAGCAAAAAAGAGTTTTTTTTTTTTTATTGGATGGAATAAATGAACAAATGTTAGATCGTCCGTACTGTATGGAATTTGTGCCCTTGAATCTTAGCCGCTTTTATAATGGATAGAAGACTAATTATTGGATCATACCAATCAAATTGCTTTTCATGGACAAAAGATTTTTATATAGATCCAAAGATGGAATCGATCTAAGTAAAATCTAATCAAAAGAGATATTTTGAATTAGAGAATCAAAACCCAAATGAAAAAGGACGACAAGATCAAGGAAATCTTATATTTGATTTTTTAAAAAAAAAAGATGTTGTAGAAAATTCCCCAAAGAAAATTCAAGAGCAAGCAGGAAGCTGATGACTCGACGAATGAACTGGTTTTCGAAGCACTCATATTCTTGGATTTGATCCTTTCTGCCACCTTTTTCAAGATAATATATTGAACAAAAAAAACATCAAAAAAAAAAAAACATGAACATCAAGAGCATAGCAGCCTGGCCTGGAGCTAAACCTTAGCGAAATGTTACTTTCGATACTTTAAAAAATTCTGGGGGTAATTGTGGAAAAGATGACCCCGGGTATCCCACCAACCTCAGGGTTGCGGTTTCAATCACAGTTCGTGCAGATTTTTTTCGAAAAGGGACGGAAAAGGTCCTTGACTTTAAAAAGACAAGTGTCCCTCCCGCTCGACCCTTGCGACCGAAAGAGACGATCAGTTTCTGCGGTCGCGCAAAAAAGATCAGTTCAGGACGGAGCTGGAAATATCTTCATGAAGCGAAGGGTCAAAGGTCATAAATGTCATTTTGGATCATTCGTGGTCAAATATGGTCATTTCGCTCCGTATAAATAGGCGTCAGCATATCTCCCTCCCTCCACACAATCAAAACTGGCACTGGCACCATACACGCACTCTCTGAGCCTAGCCCTCTGAGAAGGAAGAGGCGGCATCTTCTTCTTCTTTCAACCAATGTCTGCGTCTCCCCTCCCTCCCTCGGGAGCCATAGCGTCGAGAACGCCGATCTCCCGGAGCTCTCTTCTCGGAATCAGCGATCTGAGCTCCGGCATCCGGAATGTTCACCTTCTGTCGTGCAAGACTCGGAGAAGCCGGCGATACGGAAGGTGTCGGACTATCAGGAACGTCGCCAGCGACAAGAGAGTGGAGAAGGAGACCGAGGATGAAGGTACCGGTGCTTTCCTTGCGTCGATTTTGCTTCTTTTCCGCTGTCCATGTTTCTTGAGAATTTTGGAGGTGGATCGTCTCCCAGTTTTTGAGAATTTTGGAAGATGACTTGTCTTCGCATCACGTCGTAATGTGGGAAAATTGAGTGCTTCTGACGGCATTACGCGGGCTTTCATTCACAAAAAATTGTTTGTCAAATAGTTCCGGGTCTGCTTTTCTGTACATATGTTGGCATTATTTGGTTTGCAAGTAGTAGTTCACAGGGTGAGAACCATCCTGGGATGCGTGATTCACCATATGACAAGTTCAATAATCCTTCCAATTCTTTTTTCTAAAATTGTATAGGCACACGACACTATCGGGGTCTTACATTCCAATCGTCTAGCCTTCAGGCGTAGAACTGTTTTGCAATGTCGTTTTTGTGGTTGCTGCTTTTCATTGAAGCCTGTGAAGAACAATCAAACTTCGTTGCTGTAATAACAAGATTTTAAGCCCGGGACTGTGTATTTTGTTCTCTTTTCATATATATTATAGTCTAGAAAACTTCAGAAAAATTATAATCAGCCGGCTGCGGACGTTGTTACACGACTAAATACTGAAAGACCATCGGCAGAAACACCGTCCGAGTATTAACAAATAACAATAAACATGACAACAGTTTACAGTGTTTTTACTTTTTAGCAATGGTTCATGGTGCTTTAAGGAGCATTTGATAGCCTCAGATTTGGATCTTAGGATTTGAAAACCATCGACTTATTTCAGACATTTCCCCTTCGATTTTCAGTGCAAAGAAGGAAAATAAATATCTTAAATATAGATCATAGGTTTGACTTAAAGATCCTTAGTTCGATCAACCATGGACCTTTCGCCGTATTAGCAAAAGTATGTCATGTCCTATCAATCCATGGATTTCAAATCCAGAATAATCAAGTGCCTCCTCGGGTTTTAATTTTTAAATATTTAACCATTGAGAAACATCTGACAGCCATTTCATTTCAGTTTTTCAAGATATATATGTAACCCTTTTAGTCATCATGCATGTTTTCTCATGCACTTCATAGTTCATTGGGGCACATGTGTGGGAGGCTGGATTCGTACGGCCCAAAATATATAATGGGTTTGCCAAGTCTAGTTTGAGACATTTTCCAACCTTTTAATCTTTTACTCTTTCTTGCTTTTTCTTTCCTTTTATTTTTCAAAACAAATCTATCATACACTCTTTCTCTTTTTATGTCATTGCCACAAATATTGTGTATTTTATTTAAAAAAATAAACACGTCTTTACATTAAAAATGATTAAAAGAAACAAAACCGGAAAAGACATTTTATTTTTTGAAAAAAGAAAGCCAAAATAAATTAACCGCGTTTTTTTCATATTTTTATCTCATTTTTTCATTTTTCGCATTGTTTTTGCATTCAAATTTTAAAGTTAAATTAAGTTATTTATCTTTTTTTTTTGTATCATTATAAAACATCATTTTTATCATTTATCTAGTTAAATTTTGTATACTTTTGATTAGTTTCTCATTAATTTTATTTTTTAGCTAATTCTAGGATTGTTATTTTTAGAAAAAATTGTTGAGTTTTTTCCAAAGAAAATAACTTTACCAAAAACTACCCAACAAAAAACTCTGCATTAAAAAGTCTCATTTGGAGACCGGTTCAAACCTTTTTCATCTTTCACTCAACAGTCTCATTTGGAGACCGGTTCAAATCCCATTGGTACGAACCATTTTTTATCTCTCTCCCCCTTTTTTCTCTCTCTCCCCCTTTTGTTGTTGTTGTTCACTTTTTACAGCCATCTTCTCCATGTGTATATATATATATATATATATATATATATATATATATATATATATATATATATATATATATATATATATATATATATATATATATATATATATCCAAAAGAGTGAAAGAAGCTAGATTTAATTTGAAAGAATGATGTTAAACTTCAATGTATTCAAGTTTCTTTGTCCAACTGCCCACAATTTCGACCCCTATAATCTCATGTACATGCACTGTGCTGACTTTGCAATTACCAAGGACTTCTAAATGCAACTGAATTCTTAGTAGCACATTTGCTGATCTGGGGAAAAGCTAAGCATCACTACACATGCATTGAACCACAAGTCCACATCATTGAGGATGCACACTTTTGGCAAATGTTGTTACGCCCCTGTAGTTAGTTATGATTCTGTAATGGTCCTGTATAGGGGAAAGGTGGAAGAAAAAAGGTTTGAGTCCTAGTTTTTTTATTTCGGGTTTTAAAAACCCCATCACATCTTACTCCAAGAAGTTGTCTGTGAGAGAGATCTTGCCAAATAATACATCGATTTGGAATTACATTTCCATGTGGGAGACTGATTTGCAATTGAAAAAGAAGGGGTTTTTGATTTCTGTATCTTACTCCTCAAAATTCTTAATAATTGTGCGTGATGCCACTTTAAGGAAGAAAACATCGACTTGAAAGTGGAAACTAAATTTGCACGTGGGAGTTTGATTTGCGGTTGAAGAAAGAGGAAAATTAATGTTTTATTGCTATATTTATGCGTGACACTTTTTTTATAGAAAATATTTTTTTTTTATTTTTCCTTTTTTTATCTATTTTTTATTTTTGGAAATTTTTAACATTAAGCCAATAAAAGTATGTTTTCTTGTGATAATACATTACAATCATGATCGCAAATATGGTTGACAGGCTTTAATGGCAAGGTTTTTCTTAGGTATTTTTTAGCAAAGCTCAGAATCTCAGGAAAAATTTGGCAATTCTTTTAGAAAAGAAAAAAACAAGAAATTAGGAACAAGTAAATGAAAATCTAACAAGAAAATATAAAAAAATAATTTGATAAAATGACAAAAATGATTTTTTATTCATGATAGAAATGAAGACAATTTAAATTAAGTTTTAAACTTTAAGGCAAAAGTAATGTAAAAATAATGAAAAAAGCAAAAATACGTGAAAAAGATGCGAAAATTTTTATAGTATTTTTTATTAGCTAACAACATGTTAGAAAAATTTTACTTACGAAATGTCAAATAATTATTTGCCTACATGAAATAATGTTGTTTATAGGAAAGGTAAAAGAAATGCCTCTTATCAGTTCTTAGATGAACCAATTGCGATGCAGGAGTATTTACTTTAATAAAAGGTGGAAAAAAGTTACTTATAAAATGACATTAATGTATCTGCCTTGATGGGACACTTTAATAATATACCCCTCAATCAAAAGTTAAAGAAAGAGAAAAGAACGAGTGCTAAATGTAAAGTTTCTTATATGATCAACTTTTACCAAATAATTTGCTGAAATTGCAATGCAGGAATACCAGCTGTTTCAACTTCATTTTCACTGGATTCTGCTTCGGTCGCTTCCAATATCCAATATCATGCTGAATTCACACCTTCATTCTCTCCAAAGCAATTTAGCCTACCCAAGGCTTATCTGGCAACTGCACGGAGCGTTCGTGGTGCTCTTATCAGAAATTGGAACAAGACATATGAACATTACGAGAAAGCAAATGTGAAACAGGCATACTATTTGTCTATGGAATTTTTACAGGTGATTCTGGTTGGCAAGATTTTAATTTTGATTGACAGTCTCCTCTGTAATAACCATAATTTACTTTTATGTACTATGTATGATTGAGCAGGGTAGGGCACTTCTGAATGCCATAGGAAATTTAGAGCTCACTGGTACTTATGCGGAAGCTCTGAAAAAGCTTGGCCATGATCTCGAAAATGTTGCAGGACGGGTCAGAACCTTAACTTTTCTTACTCTTTATTGGTTTGCTTACTTTTTCTTTTTTCCCATTTAGCTGGATAACATATCTAGCCTTCGGTGGTTAAGGTAACTGAAACTCCAGTTTCAGTTTTCAAATAGGCATTTTTTTTTTTCTGCAAGATCAGAAACATTGGTAGTTAAAACCTTCAAAAACCTGCAGGTTACCATTCATTCCTTTCTAACTCATGACTTGGATTTTTGCCCTTCAAGGTCTGTAGCGAACTGTTTGCCTCTGTAAATCATTTAGCTAATTCTGCTTAGTGCTTATTGTATGCTCTGTTTTCACTTCCTAACTTTGTTCATTGGTGCCATTTAATTGTTCCTCTGTATTTGTGTGTGCGACGTCATTTCTTAATCATATGCTAGTATTTGCTTGTTCAAGCTCCTTTTACAGCTTGCACCTTTGAACTTTCTCAGCTACCGAATAAACTGACTCAACACTCCGTATTAACAGGAACCAGATGCAGCACTTGGAAATGGAGGCCTTGGACGGTTAGCTTCATGCTTTTTGGATTCTCTAGCAACTTTAGATTACCCAGCATGGGGCTACGGGCTGAGGTATAAGTATGGCTTGTTCCACCAGAACATTACAAAAGATGGTCAAGAGGAGGCTGCAGAAAGTTGGCTTGAGGTACTCGTGCTTGGAGATGAACCTAAACAAAATTTAGAGCCACTAACCGACAATCTTATTTAATTATATAATAACGTTAAAATTCCATTTTTCCCACTTAACCATCTCGTTGTGTCTTGCAGATGGGAAATCCCTGGGAAATTGTGAGACATGATGTTTCTTTTCCCATAAAGTTCTATGGAAAAGTTACTGAAGGTTTAGATGGCAAGAAACACTGGGTTGGAGGAGAAGACATTGCAGCTGTTGCATATGATGTTCCTATACCTGGGTACAAAACCAAAACAACCATCAATTTGCGTCTCTGGTCTACAAAAGTTCCAGTGCAAGATTTTGACTTGCAGGCCTTCAATGCTGGACAACATACCAAAGCAACTGAGGCTCAGATAAATGCTGAAAAGGTCTGAGCAAATTATTTTTATTGCCGTAATTACTTGGTTTAGAAGCTTGTCTTGTTCACTTTCTGTCACAAAAGTTTCATATCTTGTCTCCCTTCCACAAGGGATACCCAACGATTCAATCTACCAAATGAAGTTTAAGTTGCACTTTAGACTGTTTTAATGCTTAGAATATGGTTAGCGTATCAGGAAGTTACACCTCAAATATTTTTCCCAATAATGCTTGATGTAAGCTTTATTTATGGATTACTAAAAATTACCTGGATACTACTTCACAAGCTTCTTGTATGTTAACATTTCTGACAATAAGCCTGTTGCTTTTGCTTCCATGTCGCTTACTATTTTGGACAAAGTTTTGTGAATCAGAAATTTTTATGCAGTGTTTAAGAGTGCCTTTGTGTGTGTGTGTGGAACTGACATTATATTTGTTTATGTTGATAGATCTGCTATGTCTTGTATCCTGGGGATGATTCTACGGAGGGTAAAATTTTACGGCTGAAGCAACAATATACACTATGTTCTGCCTCTCTTCAAGACATTATAGCCCGTTTTGAGAAGAGATCTGGACATGCTGTCAACTGGGAAGAATTTCCTTCAAAGGTTGCAGTTCAGATGAATGATACACACCCAACATTGTGCATCCCAGAGCTGCTTAGGATATTAATTGATGTCAAGGGCTTGAGCTGGGAGGAAGCCTGGAAAATTACTCAAAGGTCCTTTCTATTGGTTATATTATGTTGTCTTTTGTACTCTCTAATCTACTCAATGGTTCTATTATGTGATCAACAAAGTATGTTATACAAAAGTACCAATACTAAAAGCACAAAAATTAGTAATCTTAGGTTGAAAATGCAGGAGAAGCTTATGTTTGAAAAAAGAAATAATCATTAGGTTCATAATCTTTTTTTCCGGTTCCTTATAAGATAGCACTTTTGGAAGGCTTTCAATCTTGCAACCATAGAGTAGCTACAGAAGCAGCATTAACTAAGAAAGTTTATGCATTTAGGTTCTTGCTATGTCAAAGAAGTTATATGTATCTTTAGTTTGAGAATTAGAATACTGCTTATCATGGTGTCTAGGTTTTCAATCAAACTGCAAGGAAGCCCTTAAGTGGCTGCATGTTGATCTTGTTCTGAACTTGCTGAATATACTTGGCATTCTTATAGGATGCTGGTTCATTCCATCATACATGTCCTGGATCGTATCCCTAATTAGTCTTTGAATAAAGATTAACATAATTATGTTGCTTTTTTGACGTATTTTTTTAACAAATGGTTTTCTTTGTTTTTAGTATAGTTCTCACATTAAGCATACAATATTGGCAGGACTGTTGCATACACAAACCACACTGTCCTTCCTGAGGCATTGGAGAAGTGGAGTCTAGAGATCATGCAGAAGCTACTCCCAAGACATGTTGAGATTATAGAAAGGATTGATGAAGAGGTTGATTATGGGAAATAAAATTCCTTAGTTCTTGCTATGGTTTAAGACTTCTTTTTTGTAGTTTGTTGTTACTGATTTTTAACCTACGGCACGTATTGCAGTTGATTGGGACACTTGTTACAGAGTATGGGACGAAGGATCTTGAGTCATTGAAAAAGAAGATTTCACAAATGAGAATACTGGAAAACTATCCACTACCTTCAGCAATTAGACAGCTTTTTGACAAATCAAAAGGTGACGCTAAAAAGGACGATTTGAAGGAAAAAGAACAAGAAAAGTCAGATGCAAAACTTCCAAAAACAGTTCGCATGGCCAATCTCTGCGTTGTTGTGGGGCATGCTGTAAATGGGGTTGCTGAAATCCATAGTGATATTGTGAAAAATGAAGTTTTCAATGATTTTTACAAGGTTAGTCCTTAGCTTTTTATTTATCTCCTGCTCCCTATGGGAGAAAATTTACTGTTGTATCATTTGCATCTCATGATTATGTTTTTGAGAGTTCAACTAATATATCTTGTATTAAGTCAAATGAATAACCATTTTGTTGCTGTTTCTCTCTTTACATTTTGCAGTTATGGCCAGAAAAATTCCAGAACAAGACAAATGGTGTAACTCCAAGGCGATGGATCCGATTTTGCAATCCAGATTTAAGCGAAATAATAACTAGATGGCTTGGTACAGAGGAATGGGTCCTGAAAACTGAGAAGCTAGCTGAGCTCCGAAAGGTGATCTCTCTATCATTCTTGCTTCTGTTCTTAGATTAAGCTTCTCCAAATTCAAGGATCATTTATGCGCTGTCAGAATGGTATGTTATAGTCCTCATATAAATTCAGTTTTTAATGTTTGAAGCATAAATGGTTTAACTAAAAGCTGAAGGCATGCATGTGCAGCCATGTGGTTTATTGCTAGCATGCATCATTTGTGGCACATACTGCATCTCTTTGCATGAGCCAATGTCTGTGGTAACGTTTGGTTCTGGATGCTCACCTATTTTTGTAGACTGACACATGCAAGTGCTTTTCTGAACAATTTTAATCTATTAGTATCAATATTCCAAGGATACAATTTGGAAAAACTTACCTTTATTCTTTTCTCCAGTTTGCAGACAATGAAGAGTTTCAAGCCCAGTGGGTTGCAGCAAAGCGCAACAACAAGTTGAAGCTTGTATCATACATAAAAGAGAAAACAGGCTACGTTGTCAGCCCTGATGCAATGTTTGATATTCAAGTAATTTCTCATCCCTGGGATTTTCTGTCCTTTAAATTCTTTTACCAGTTAATAATAAAATGCAAGCACAATTAAAACTTGCTTTTTAGGTGAAGCGCATTCATGAATACAAGCGACAACTATTGAACATTTTAGGCATTATTTACCGGTACAAAAAAATGAAAGAGATGAGCGTCGAAGAAAGGAAGTTGAAGTTTGTTCCAAGGGTGTGCATAATTGGAGGGAAGGCTTTTGCCACATATGTGCAAGCGAAGAGGATCGTGAAGCTCATAACAGATGTTGGTGCTGTAATAAATCATGACCCTGATATTGGGGATCTTCTGAAGGTATGTTGTGCATCAAACACTAGCGACGGAGATGCTTTGATGGATGAAACATGTTGTACTGTTATCCTTTCTGTATGATTAGGCCATTTTTCATCCTTCAGATTCCAATATAGGTACTTGCATTTAGATGCCTCTTCAAATTGTCATTCTCAATCAAAATTCCCGAACTGCAAAGACTTACATGCTCAAGCTAGAAAATTATCTGCATACACTGCATTGGTTTTAACATTTTGTAATAAATCCAACTAGTTATTTCATAATCCAGTTCTTCTAAAGTTTTGCATACAACTTCACTGAAATCAATTGAAAAATGTGATAAAATATGCCTTATCCCCTTGTAGATTTTCCTCAATTTGGACCTGTTCTATAACCTCGTTTTTCATTTTTTCTTCCAGTTTTTCCAAACCATAACAGAAGAGACATGAAACCACAAACTCTGATATATTCATGTGGATTCTCCTACAGTTGCACCTAATTTATGTTATTCAGCTTAAATGTTTTGTGGATGCTTTGTTCCTGTTATTAACTTCAAACATGGATATCGTCTTCATTAGCTTATGTGACTGTGAGATATGTGCCAATGTCTCATCTACAACTGACTCCTAATTCCATTTTTGCAGGTTATTTTTATTCCCAACTATAATGTTAGTGTTGCTGAAATGCTGATTCCTGCCAGTGAACTGTCGCAACACATCAGGTATTTGTAACAGGCTAATATTTGGCATCTAAATACATGTAGATCTTTAACAGGGCTAACATAGAGAAGAATTGCATGGCTGAAACCTTGATATGGGGTCGATTGTCAGCATCATTTTTGAGGCACAGTCACATACATTGATTGTGTAACATGTCTGAAATCATTAATGGCATTTTGGAGTTTTCGTATTTCTAAATCTTTAGTTATATATTTTAATTTCATCTTCATGAGAATGTCAAAATATTTTCTGCTTGTCCATTTTGTGCTTCTGCAAGAGCTTTCATGCTGACAATACCCATAGTTTTGAAGTTTGAACTGTTCCCCTCAATGACAACTGGATAATAATCTGGATAACTAATAACTGCTAGGTCAATAAAAATGGTCTAATTCTCCATTTTATGGGTTTATTTTGCAACAAAAATGCCTCCAGAGTTCTGCCCTGCAGGCACTTCACTTGTCCTGTCCATCCTGCGTCAACAGGACACAGCACTTTCTGGACAGTCCATCATCGTGTCCAAAGTCCCAGACCAATGACAGACATGATCAATTCTCTACTGTTGACACTGTTAACTTTCTATTACGATCCTGATTGCTATCTTGAAAGAAATACAAAAAGGCATCTAATCTTTGGGTGAATAACAAATCATCACTCAACTTTAAAAAATTAATAATTCTCAACTTTTGAAAAAATTCTCAACAAGCTGTCTGCCGATAGAAATCATTAATTTTTATATAAAATGACAAAAACACCTCTTATAAAAACCACTCTTCCCTTGGCCAATGAAAAATATTTGATAGGTGTCTGTGTCATTTTATGTCAAAATTAATGCCACGTCAGTAAGCAGTTCCTTTAAAATTTGTCTCAAAAAGTTGTGTCTATTCTGTAGTTCTAAAAGTGGAGTGACAGTTTGTTATTTCTCAAAATATTAGGCACATTTCTTATAATTTTCTTTAAAGTTTCTCGTCAGTTAAAATGAATTTCAATTTTGTGTGCGTGGCTGTTTCCCTGCATTACGTTTTTTGATACTGCACCCTACCAAAGTGTATCAGCAATGTGTTCCATTTCCACTTCCATGTCCTTGAGACATATCTCTAAAGTTGTTAATACTAAGCGAAAAATATATGTGCTGAGAACAAGGAAGTTCTCAAAGTTTGAAGGACATGCTGTCATAGTCTGGTGATGCAAGTCCCACGTCTTAAATGGGAAAATGAATGCTATTTTCCAAAAAAAGGAGATGTTTAGTAGCAACCTTCTGTTTCAGAACATCAAAGTTCATTATTGATTGATTATTTTCGCACTCTTGAGAGCCACATAGACATGCATACACAGACACACATAGACATGTCTACGCATGCCAGAGACTAAATTTTCTTGTTCTGTCATATGAAGCACTGCTGGGATGGAGGCTAGTGGAACTAGTAATATGAAATTTGCAATGAATGGTTGTGTGTTGATTGGAACACTGGATGGAGCTAACGTAGAAATCCGTGAAGAAGTTGGTGAGGACAACTTTTTCCTATTTGGTGCTCGCGCCCATGAGATTGCTGGACTGAGGAAAGAAAGAGCTGAAGGAAAGGTATGTTCACTAGATGCTAAAGTTCTCTTCTGGCCCCTGTCTATCACCATTTCTCTTTGAATGCAGCCCGTTCAATGGAGTAAAAGCCAAAGGATTATGCTGTTAGCGTATGCTCGTTTCTAATTATTTCATTGTTCGTTTCAGTTTAAGCCCGATCGTCGATTTGAAGAGGCTAAAGAGTTTATCCGAAGTGGCGCCTTTGGAAAATACGACTACTCTCCCCTGCTCGGGTCCTTGGAGGGAAATGAAGGATATGGTCGGGGAGATTATTTCCTTGTTGGCAAGGATTTCCCAAGTTACATCGAATGCCAAGATCAGGTTGATGCTGCATACGCAAACCAGAAAGTAAGTAGTTCTCTCTCTAAAGTACAACGCCCTTTAACTTGTCCAGCTCGACCATGAAGTCGCAGGAATAGAAAAGATACAATCATTGGCTTCATTCTTCTTTCTGGACTTTTCGTTCTTTATCTGTCTACTTCTCTAGCGTTGTCTGAATTTTTCTTGATTAGGATGCGTGCTCGTGACCCCTAACCAAGAAAATATGAAAAAAAAAAAAATTCCTCATTGTCATGTGAAAGTTGTCAGCTGGTACTGTTTGAATTGTACAAGGGTTACAACATTTCATGCTCTCCACCATCAGTTGCTGATATGACTCGCTTGTGCTTCCCCTTGTTGACTGTCCTAATGCAGAGATGGACGAAGATGTCGATCATGAACACTGCAGGCTCCTTCAAGTTCAGCAGCGACAGGACCATCCACGAGTATGCCAAAGACATATGGGGTATCCTTCCTGCTCGGCCATCTTAGAAGTACATGCACATGTTCGTCAAGGTGCAACCTGGATGCCGCCTCCTGTGTTATGTAAGCCTGTTCATTCTTCAAAGCCTATGAATTTATCTACAATTTGATCTAAGTCGTTGGACCAACCATTTGGAGGTTCGAGGGGAAGCTTTTAGTTCCCCTTTCTAAACGATGCCTGCTAGGTTGAGTCCTGTGTCTGTAATCAGTCACAATCATGTAGAATGCTTACTTGAATGGATGTCTCTATCCCAATAACAAAGAAGGGTTTAGTTTTGTGCCTTCGTGTTCATAATTTTGGCACCATGCAGAAATTGAGAAGGCAGTAGCGTAACATCCAAGATAAACAGAAAAGATCTTGGGGAGCATCCGGTTGATGCCCAAAACATTCTCATGAACTACTTAATCGACCCTTAGGAGGTGTTTGGCTGGATGCCTCCTTCAAAATGGGATACCAAATTGCTATCCTGACAAACAAACATAATGCCTCTGCAAAACTTTCATTTTCTATTCACGCCCCACTTGTGCTTTTTGTTCTCTCCCGTTTCCTTGCAGCCTCGTCCATCCTTCGTCCTCTGCATTTTCATGGCAGCCAGCTTCCATCCGTTATTGCAACTTATTAAGGTGAGATGTTGCCATGCGGTAGAGAAGCGAGCCTGAACGTTGCTCCCCACTGAGCATTATCGTGTTTAGCCATAGGTAGTGGGAGTCACACCCCCAACACCTTGACCTCCAAATATATATTTTTTTTTAAAGCATAAAACGTTGAGGTGCAACGACACAACGATTCAAAAAGAAAAGAGCTATGCAAGCCAATACAATGAGGCAAACTTTCATTTATATAACAATTTTTAGTTCATAAAAAATCACATCATACTTCTCAATAATACATATGACAAAAATGCCTCCAAATCACAATATTGATGTCTAACAAAACAAGACATCAATATAACCAAAACAAGACGCGTCGGCACTACAATAAACCCAAAACTTCATCCGTATGATGTGAGTAGAGTCATCTGATCAACCTGCTGCCAAGGGTCCGCCAAAACCTAGAAAATAAAGACAACTCAACGCTTAGCCTTCGCAATATGACAACAAGCCAAATAAATCTCTAACTCTCTAAAGTAGTGACTCAAATATGAGATATAACAAATATAAAAGCAAATCACTATCATGTCGTGATAGGACATACATTCACATGACCTGTCATGGAAGCCCTTCACACATACCACGACATGTAAAGGCCACTCAATGGCCACAATAACACATTCATTAGTCACATGCAATTCATGCATGAACACATCATTCACAATCACTTCGTTTACACACACTTCATTCACATTCTTTTCATTTACATTAGCTTTAGTGAATTGATAGTTCTTGTGGGTGCAAACGCAGACACGTGCACACCACGGGCGACCTACAGTCGGGAAACAACTCCCGTGGTGACCCGAAACGATATGGATCCATTCACGTTGCAGCGAAAGAGCAATCATCCATAGATCTGTGAATTCTAAAAAAAGTTGTTCAGTTTTCCCTAGGACACTCAGTTTGGAAAGGAGGAAAAGCCTAATGCTCCAAGCACATCACACAACGATACCCTGGGCCGTGTACGTCTGCACTCCGAGCCGCTGAGACCAATGGCGAAGGCAAGACATCTACCAAACACATCGCCACAACCCACTGGCCTATCATCTCTTATTATTTCTTACTTATCATTATGAGAACACATTCATAAAATGACCGGCTAGCTCATGAGGTTGATTCACTTCACGAGCGCACCCATACCTCCAATTGTCTCCACAAGAGGGTCACACATATAGTTAACATTATTATCTAGCCGTCATAACATTACGGGTACAACTACCATTCAATTTCATTCATTTACATCATATTCATTTACATCATGCCCACGACAATGCATATTGTAGAAACACAAACCACAAGAATAGAACAAGGAACGAACACACGATGTACGTGGAAAAACCTCAGAACGAGGAAAAAAACCACGGGGAAGCTCTAACCTAGGGGCACACCGCAACCCTAGGAGAGAGAAAATTCTTATTCACTTAATTCAACAATTACACATAAGTGAGAATATAAAGGAGAGAGGGGAGAG
>JAANDH010000556.1:54223-67695 GCA_011799765.1 Nymphaea thermarum
GGGGTTCGGACGGTGGGGGAGGAGAGGAGAGATAGACAGAGAGGGCGAGAGAGGGACTTACCCTCGAGCTGCCGCCGTCGCTG
Source organism: Nymphaea thermarum (assembly GCA_011799765.1). Lineage (NCBI taxonomy): Eukaryota > Viridiplantae > Streptophyta > Magnoliopsida > Nymphaeales > Nymphaeaceae > Nymphaea > Nymphaea thermarum. Next base: position 54,307 of record JAANDH010000556.1, read on the forward strand.
CCGCCACCATCGCCGACGTCGCCGCTCGCCGCCGGCACCACCTCCGCCGCTGTCGTCGCTGCACACCCCACCGTCTCTTCTTCTCGGCGTTGGCACGGGAGACCACCAGGGAAGCGGTGAAGGAGAGGGGAAAGACGAGGGAGGAAGGGGCCTCGCGCGGGCGTCCTAACGAGTGAAGGTCGGGTCCGGGTCTGGACCCTGACCCGATCCGACCTACACAAAACAAGCGAGCGTCACAACATTTATGAGAATGTATCTGTTTCTAATGACATTATATATGTTGCAGCAAATCACTCTCTCACCATGGGATTCACTCATGGTGGGGAGTTTAAAATGGTCTGAGCTAGTTGTTTTTGAAAGAGACATGACTATGGGGCCCCTTTTCAAAGTTTGATTCATGGGTTCTTCTTTTAGAAAACTGATTCGTGCATGCATCATGCATTAACATGTACATTTGGTCGTAGTTCTCCTTAGCTGGACATCATTCCAACTATGAATAAGAATGAAAGTAAAATCCCTCCCACGAATATTGAAATTGAAAATGAATAGCAAGAAGCACAAATAAATAAAAAATAAGCTAGAATCACCTACCTTGTGGTCTGCTTTGGTGTTTGAATCTTTTCTTTGATTGTTCTCTAAATCAAGCAATCTTAAGCAAAAACCTAAACTTGGATTCAAACTTAGCAAAGTTAAAAGAAGAGGATCTTCTTGCTGGAAATTGCAGGGATGAAGAGAGTGTCTTACCACAAAAATCCTAAACAAGGGTCCACTAAAGCACCCCTAGCATAGCAAATTCGACAGCAAGGGTTAGAAAATGAAAAAGAGAGCAAGAGAGAGAGAGAGAGAGAGAGAGAGAAGGCTTGGACGGTGGCTTCTTCCCCTTGGCTTCTTTTTCCTTGCTTCTTGGCTGCAATATCTTAGAGGAATCCCCCAAAATTTTCTTCTTCATCCTTGGCTCCAAAGGTGTGTTTATTTAGAATGAAGAAGGGGAGGAGGTGGCTAAACCTACCTCCTTAACTCCCCTTGGGAGCCCACTCAAAGCTTGGGGAATTTGCCCCTCTTTGAGCTGGTGGTTAGGATAGGTTCAGCTGGGTGCCAAGCTGCAATTTAAATTTATTTAAATTTTAGAAAATGGGCTGAGGTGGCTGCCACTCAGCCAGCCTCTAATTCAGCCAGTGGCTAAAAGAAACTTGATCTCTCATTGGTCTAATCCATGACACATGGATTGATCATTTGAAGAGGATTAAAAGCTTTTTTAATCTTTGGCCCATCTTCTAGAATTTAAATGAATTTAAGTTTCAGCTTGGCATCTAGCTGGACCTATCCTTACCCACCAGCTCAAAGAGGGGCAAATTCCCCAAGCTTTGAGTGGGTTTCCAAGGGGAGTTAAGGAGGTAGGTGTAGCCACCTCCTCCCTTCTTCGTTCTATATAAACCCAGCTTGGGAGCAATGGAGGAAGACGAAAATTTTGGAGGATTCCTCTAACATATTGCAGCTAAGAAGCAAGGAAGAAGAAGCCAAGGAGGAGAAGCTACCGTCCAAGCGTTCTCTCTCTTTCTCTTGTTCTCTTTTTCACTTCCTAACCCTTGCTATCGAATTTGCTAAGCTAGGGTGCATTAGTGGACCCTTATTTAGGATTTTTGTGTTAAAAAACCCTCTTCATCCTTGCAATTTCCAGCAAGAAGACCCTCTTCTTCTAGCTTGGCTAAGTTTGAATTCAAGTGTAGGTTTTTGCTTAGGATTGCTCGATTTAGAGAACAAGCAAAGAAAAGATTCAAACACCAAAGCCAACCACAAGGTAGGTGGTTCTAGCTTATTCTTCATCTATTATTACTTCTTGCTACTCATTTTCAATATTCGTGGGAGAAATTTTACTTTCATTCTTATTCATAGCTGGGAATGATGTCCAACTAGGGAGAACTATGATCAAATGTACATGTTAATGCACAATGCATGCATGAATTGATTTTTCTAAAAGAAGAACCTATGAATCAAGCTTTGAAAGGGGCCCTAAGGCCACGTCCCTTTAAAAAGGAACTAGCCTAAACCGTTTTAAACTCCCCACCATGAGTGAATTCCACGGTGAGAGAGTGATTTGCTGATTTTCTGCGACATATATAATGCCCATTAGGAACAGATACATTCTCATGAATGTGATCCACTTTGCATGGCCAAATTATAGACAAACAAACTTGAACATTCTCGTATTTTTCATCCACTTTGGGTCATTTTGATTCATGCATTCTTGATTTAGTTGAGCAAGGGTGGTAGCGGAGATTAGAAACTAGTTTTCAATCTTTCTACGTAAATGAACCCAGCTATGAATCAACATGGTTCATAAGCTAAGCGGTCCCTTGTTAAAAAACTCATTTTGAGAGGTAAGATGCGTATGTATATATATTATTAAATATATGCATGTCTTACTAAAAATCATTTTGCTCTTTTAAAGATAGATTGAAAACACGTTTCCAAGCTGATTTTTTTTTAAAAAAGAGAATCATTGTTTTGATTTTCGTAGTAGAAAACTACAAGATCGCTCTATTCCATCTCAAAATTGTTTATTCCAGCAATTCATGTGTGAAGTGCATGTACATTACTGAAATCAGACCATGTTTCATGGGAACTAGTTTAAACTTTAAAACTCCAACTTTTACACACTTGAAATATTATATTTCAGCCACAAAGTGGCTATTCTTCATAGAACAAGGAAAAGTTCTAATTCTATTTAATCAGTACCCTAAAACTCTTTTGGGGTTGTTGATTTCATTTATCAACTTTCAGATTTACATTGGATCAATCAAGATCTCAAAATGTTGCAAAATCATATTTAAGAATCCAACTTTAATCTCCTCTGTTAGAGTATCTTGTAATAGGGAACTAGGTCCGGATATGGACCCGGTCCCATGGGCGCGGATACTGAGGCTGGCTCGGTACCCTAGGCAGGGCTTTCTACCTCTCTCTCTTATAATCTCCACTTATTGTAAATTTGTTGATTAAGTGGAAATAATCTTCTCTCTCCTAGGGTTGCGGTTTTGCCCCTAGGTTAGAGCTTTTCCATGGTTTTTCACCTCTTCCTGAGGTTTTCCACGTATATCTTGTGTTTTGTCTTCGTTCTCTCCTTCCATTGCGTGTTTCTACATGGTATCAGAGCCAGCGCGTGTGGGATTTGTTCTATGATCGTGTGGTTCCGCCGCTGCTGGTGTTTCCGCTGTTGCTGTCTTCATCGCCGCCGCCACAGTCGTTTCCGCCGCTGCTGGTTTCCCGCCGCCGCCATCGCGGCTTTGTGCTTTCCCGCCGCCGTTTCTCCTTGCGCCGCCATCGCTGTCGCCGGTTACAGTGCTGCCATCGCCGTTGCCTCCTGTGCCATCGTTGTGGGTCTTAGGTCACAACCTTGGTCGTGTCTCCTGGTGCTGGTTTTTTGTCTCTCTTTGGTGATCCTGATGGCAGAAGAAATGACTACCAAGATAGATGTTGCCTTTGACACAAACAACAATACCAAGAGCGAGCACGTGCCGGTTTAAGTCACCTCCATTCGGCTGAATAAAGATAACTATCTCTCTTGGTCTGCCGCATTCAAAATAGGGATAACTAGTCGCGGTCGTCTTTCCTATATCACGAGAGAGAAACCTGCGCCCAGTAAAACTGATCCTCAATGGGCGACTTGGGCATTGGAAGACAACCAAGTTAAGGTGTGGATCATTAGCTCTGTTTCTGCTGATATTCAGCCACTTATTTTGCGAAAGTCGACCGCCTATGATATGTGGACTGTGCTTGCGAGGATGTATGGCCGTAAGAAAAGAGTCCTGCGTACGTACCAGATTAAATGTAGCGTCTACTCCCTTAAACAGGGTGACTTGTCGGTGGCATCCTTCTATGCAGCCCTGAAAACTAAATGGGAGGAACTGGACTATCATGTGAATGATGATTGGAATTGTGGTTCTGATCATGCCTTGGACTGGGAAAAAGAATGGATGGACCGAACCTTTATTTTTCTTGGAGGTCTGCGTGATGAATTTGAATCTATTAGGAGTCAAATTCTCAACTGTGATGAGATCCCTGGGATTGAGGAAGTGTATGCTCGGGTGGAATCTGAGGAACAACGATGTCAGGTGATGCATATTGACTCCAGTCATGGGAGTTCCCCCTCAGCCTTTGTTAGCCGTACTTCAGGGACTGGACAGCGCCCTGTTCGACGTTGTAGTCATTGTAACAAGTTGGGGCATTCTGTTGATTTCTGTTGGGATATTCACCCTGAAAAGCGGCTTACCCGTGGTCGTCCTCCTGTGCCCCCTTCTAGTCGGCGGGGTCCTCCTGTGCCTGCTTCTAGTCAGGGTAGCTCCTCGAGTGTTGAAAAATCAAAGCTCTCCTCTGATAAAATCAAGGAATTGTAAGCTTACATCAGCCGGCTATCTATGGCCCCTACTACTCCGGAGGAAGCATCCACGTCTGAGGGAGCTAAGTTAGCCCAAGCTCTTGTTGCCACCAGCGATCAAGGTACTTCCTCTCTTGGTGATTGGATTGTTGATAGCGGCGCTACGCATCATATGACAGGGGACCCTAAGATGTTTTAATAATACAAGTTGTCTTCCGAGCAGCAACACGTGTCTATGGTTGATGGGTCTTCTATTTCTGTGGCTGGAAAAGGGAGTTTGTCCTTGTTGAATAAATACCGTCTTCATAATGCTCTTCATGTCCCCAATATTCTTGTGAATCTGTTATCTGTCAGTAGTATTACCAAAGAACTCAATTGCAATCTAAACTTCTCTGCTGATCGTTGTTTCCTGCAGGACTTGGTGACAGGAAAGAAGATTGAGATTGGTTCGATTACTGATGGACTCTACAGACTGCCCATGCAGGTTGCTTCTGCTCTCATTTCAGCCACTAGTGGACAGTTGTCAGGCGAGGAGGACAGATCTACTATCATGCGATGGCACGAGCGACTTGGACATCTCCCATTCCAGTTGATTAAGAAGTTGTTTCCTAGGCTTTTTTCTTCTGTTTCTATGGACTCCTTCACCTGTGAAGTGTGTCAGTTGGCTAAACATGTTAGACATCGTTATTTGTGATGATTGTATTTTTAACAACCATAGCAGTGTCAGAATAACATGATTTAAAACCTCGTTTAACCATAACGTTACTAAACTTGTTTCTTTCCAAATTAATTTCAACTGATTGCAATGTTCCATTACTTCTTTCATCGTAGCTTCAAGAATTTTGCCCCTCAACTGATGATATGACGACATTTTGAATCCGGGGCCTATAGAAGCAATTGCATCTGCCATGGCTTGGAACTGAAAAGGAATTAGCTGCATTAAAAGGAATACATGCATCATAAAACCATTTCTCTACCGTCAGTTGTGCCTTATGTAGCACATCTTTGGATGTCATAGCAACACAAATATGGAGCCGACAACTTGGGCTAGTATAAGAAGGAAAAAGATTTTTAATAGAACCAACACTAGACCTACCACTAGGAACTTTACCACTAGGTCCATGACCACGTCTAATATCTGGTACACCTCTTCTCTTCCTTTCAGATGGGCCAGATCTACCTCCTTCATACATGATTCGTTTCCCTTTACCTCTTGAGCTCTCCACATCTGTTCTTAGATTGATGTCATATTCGTCATCTTCAATGTTTTCATCAACTTCTTCTTCTTCATCTTCCCAAGACTCGTTATAGTCGTGATCTGCCTGTTCCATTTGTTTTTGTACCTTTTTTTATGTAAAACATTAAGCATCTCTACACATTGCTGACACACAAATGGAGGCAAAGGTTTCTTTAAGTTTTTCAGTGCATGGAGCTGCATCAGAACATGTCCTTGCTGGTGGTGTTTCATTCTAATCATTGTCACCTATGTCACACGGGTGCGGATGCGATACGGGTGCGGATACGGCAATTTTCAAATTTTTTGAATACGCGGACACAACTACATTAAATATTATAAAAAATGATAAGATTAAAAAAACATTAAATTAATAGTTCACTCTTTCAATCTTGTTTGAAAATGTGTTTTATCAGAAAAGTACTAAATATCTGAAAGGATTGTTCATGGAAATAATTGGATGCATCATAAAAAATTGATAAAATGAAAAAGAAACATTAAATTAATGACTTTTATTTTTTTGTCGTGTCCTAGCCGTGTTTGCACCCGTGTCCCTGTGTCGACACAGATACATGGGCTATTTTGCCGTGTCCGTGTGACATAGATTGTCACAAAAAACATTTACGGGTATAATACGGCGAGAAAAAAAATGAGTATAATACGACAAAGTTATATATATCGGGAATGAAACGATAAAAAGATGGCAAATTTTTAAAAAATAAACAAAAAACCCTGACAATTATGTAAAAATAAAATAAATGAGAAATTAAAAAAAAACATTGAAAAATGACTCCTTGGCCGTTCTCAGCATGGGCATCTGTCTCTCACGTTATGCACAACACAGAGGACTGTTCCATCGTTCATCCTCTTAGAAGAGATCCAATTCCAATGCTTGTTAGTTGTTTTCCATGTCATAAAAAACGAAAAACCTACATCAAGATTTCTGATGTATACAACAAAATCCCTATTCTGGGGGAAACAGACAACAAAACATGCAATAACATAATAAAAGCAAAGTGTAAAGTTTATAAAATAGAGCCCTCTCACCGCTCGTCCGTCTGGCGAGTGGTGACTCCCCTCTTCAGTCGAATGAGAAGGAGACGAAGGAGAAGATGGATATTCCCGTCAGCCTCCGGCAACTCCCGTCGACCCCTGCTCGTCCGTCCGGCGTTCCCCCTTCAGTCGAATGCTGGAGAAGGAGAAGGAGAAGAAGGCGAAAGACGAAGGAGACAAAGGAGAAGAAATCGAGCATAAGTTTTAACCTAACCCCTCTTTCCTTTCTTAAAATACATTTTTGCCATTAAAAAGAACAATCAAGTTTCAAAAAAGCCAACTTTTTAATAATTATTACACGTTGTGCCATCTAACCACGCGCCTTAAAAAAAGCTAAAGACGCGTATAAATCGCGTTTTATGCGCGTTTTATACGCATCATTTTTTCTTGCCGTTTTTTTGAAAAAAACGAGTCTTCTTCCCGTTTTATTTGTCGGAGGAGCTTTTGGCGTATAATACGCGTTTTTTTAAAAAAAACGGCGTTTTTTGTGACAATGCAGTTTCAACTTTACTTTTATTATGTTATTGCATGTTTTGTTGTCCGTTTTAGAATTTCTAATAATCCCTCCTAAAAATGTGTTCTCACAAAAGCTACATTTGATGCTTAACTGGTCATTCTCCTTCACCATTTCGCACCACTGCCATGTGGGATCAAACAATGCCATATCTTCACACAAAAACGAAAACTTACGGTAAAACTTAACGAAAAGCAATCGAAATCTATGAATCTACCGTAAAAACAAGAGATTTCATACCTTACGGAGAAGAAATTAAAAAACCCTTTTCCTCCCAAGGGAATCAGCCACCCACGCACAAATCCACGGTTTAATCAATGATTTCAAGGTGAAAATCGATGATTTCCCTCCAAAGTGGCACAATGTTTAGGGTTAGAAATGAAGAAAGGGCGTTTTTTTAAAACGTTTCGTGAAAAGGTGGTTCAGGCCTCCCTTTCTCGAAATCAGACTGTATCGTGCGATATGGGGTGTATCGCACCATATTGTACGATATGGTGCCTGTATCGCCGATACGTGCGATACAAGCACGATACACGACTTGTTTATGACATAGGTGGTGTATCGTATCACATTTTGTAAACGTGACGGTAAGTATCGTACGTTATCATTCGATATGTACAACAACACTGATAAACCTATCAAAGCAAGCTTTTAGAGTGTGTTTGAGTCATATAGTGCCTTTCCAAGATGAAGAACTTTATCTTCAGGCATATCAAGCTCAGGGGGTGTGTCCATGTACACTTCCTCATTCAAGTAACCATTTAAGAAAACATTCTCGATATATGCACCGTTGCTTAATCATTGGTCCAGCTATTAGGGTCATATTTGATGTCATTATAGCAACAAGAGCAAAGTTTTCCTCATAATCTATGCCGTATTCTTGAGTATGTCCCTTAGCAACCAGTGTAGGTTTATACCTTTCAAGTGGTCCATCACTTCTAGTCTTAACTTTATGTACCCCAATAAACAAGCCCTATGTTTTGGGGAAAACATTGCTGGCGGCAGCTACCTCTACTAAAATGCAAATAAGGAACACTAACAGAGCTTAACACACTCACGCACACTGCCTTCTAGGGTTAACCAATCCTAAACCTTACTCTTCATTAATTAGTAATGGCTCTTACGCCTAAACAGCCTTATATAGTGCGGATGTAAGACAGGGGGATACCTTTTTTTAAAATATCCGACCCAACATTATTTACTCTATGACACTACTAACTTCAGGTAATTACATTTCAAAATTTTCATTTGTCCTAATAGCTATCAATTACCCCCCCTCTTTCAACTGGCACCTTGTCCTCAAGGTGCCAAGGATGGAAATCTCTGTCGCAGATCAGTATGGTCCTCCTAGGTGGGTGCTGTAGCTTCAGGCCCAGTCCATTCTATAAGCCACTGCTCGTTGGAGTTCTTGGACTTGCGAGCGTGGGTCTTATGCAGAGCACCAAATGGAGTGAATTCAGAATTTACCGCTGGAGGGAGTGGAACTGTCTGTATGGATGAACAGAAGATTGAGTAAAAGGGTTTGAGGCGGGAAACATGGAACATGTGATGCATGGAGGTGCCCGCCAGAAGCTGAAGCCTGTATGCAACCTTGCCAATTTTGTCTAAAATCTGAAAGGGTCCCAAAAATTTAGCAGACAGTTGTGTATGCCCAGCTGCTTTGCTGTGTACCTTTTGAGGTGGAAATTTTTTCAAAAGAACTAAATCACCCTTCTGATATTCTTTGTCTTGTCAGTGTTTATCGTGCTGCTGAACCATCCTGTCCAATCAGCAGCCAATCTATCCTTGATGATGCTTAAAACATGGTCCCTAGCGAGTAACTGAACCTCCACTTCACTGAGTTGCTCAGCTTGAGGAATAAAGGGACAGAGGTCAGGGGGTGGTTGGCCATAAACCACCTCAAAAGGAAAGATTTTAGTGGCTGAATGCTGAGCCTTGTTGTATGCAAGCTCTGCCCATGATAGGTAATCCACCCAATTGTGCAGCTACAGCTCTGCACAACAACGTAAGTATGTTTCCAAGACTATTTAATACCTTAGTCTACCCATCTGTTTGAGGATAGTAGGCTGTACTCATCTTCAGTTTTGTGTCGTGCAGGGTGAAGTAGCTTTGCCAAAATTGACCAGGGAAGAGAGTATCCCGATCGCTGACAATAGATTTTGGGATGCCATGTAGTTTCTTGATTTTGTCTTCGAAGATTTTGGCTACATCCTTGACTGAAATGGGTGAGCAAGGGCCATAAAATGAGCATATTTAGACATTCTGTCAACAACAACCAGAATAACAGATTTACCTCTTGAATTAGGCAATCCTTCTATGAAATCCATAGAAAGGTCTTCCCATACTTGGGCTGGGATTGGCAAGGGTTGAAGAAGGCCAACGGGTTTGAGAGTTTCGTATCTATGCCTTTGACATTGAGGACACGCACACACATAATTCCTGACGTCCCGCTTCTTCCTGGTGCCCAGCTTCCTTAGCATCATGAAACTCAGCCAGCAGTGTTACGTTAGGCCTGCTTCCGGTGGAACAAAGATTCTGTTCTGATAGAGGAGATAGGGAGGTCGCGCAGTGTACCTGTCTGCGGCGATTTAGAATTCAGCCTCTTTCTTATTTCTTGCACTGTCTTAGCCTGCCTCTGTGCTTCTTCCAACTGATGCCAGATGTCCAGAATAGGTTGGGATATGAGCTGCAAGATGTTCTCATGGTTTCTGCCCATGTGATGAGGGTCAAACCTCCTTGACAGGCCATCAGCCACAAGGTTGTCTGATCCCTTCTTGTAGAAGATTGTCGAAATTGTATCCCATAAGCTTCATTACCCTTTTTTTGTTGGGCAGGCGTGTGCATTCGCTGCTGCATACAGTGCTTAAGGCTGCTATGGTCGGTAAAGATATGGAGGATATAGTGGTGCCATTTCCGCACCGCTAGTACAACTGTTATGAATTCTCTCTCATAAGCAGATTTGGAGCTGAATCTTCCTCCCATAGGCCATATCCTTGCTGAAAAATGTGATGGGCTGCTGCTCCTGACTGAACATTGCACCTATACCAAAGTCTGATTCATCTGTCTCAACCTGAAATGGCCTGTTGAAGTCGGGCAATGTCAAAATGGGTGCATTAATAATAGCATCCTTGAGCCCAAACGACATAACTGTGAATTCATAGTGGCTCTCATGGTTTAGAAAGCCGTTTTTAGGTTGTCTTTGACTGCCATCCCAATTTGATGGTACCCAACTCTCAAATCTACTTGGAGAATATTGCTGCCCCTTGTAATTCATCTAAAAGGTTCCCTCAATAACAGGTATGGGGCACCTGTTTTTTATTGTGACGGCGTTGAGGCTTTGGTAATCGATGCATAGCCTCCAAGAGCAATCCTTTTTTTTTTTTTTACTAACAGCACTGGTGATGAATACAGGCTCCGGCTTGGCTGTATTACACCTTCTTGCAGCATTTGTTCCACCATGTTTTCAAGATCTGCCTTTTGCTGATGGCTGTAGGGATAGGGCCTAAGGTTGACAGGTAAGGACCCACTTACCATTTCAATTCTATGGTCATGACTGCGGCAAGGAGGTGGTCCTTTGGGCTTGTCAACTACACCTTATCTTGAAGTAGAGGTTGCAGCAAGAGTGATATAGGGTCTGCACCAGTGTCACAAATATTGTTCTGGGGTTTTTAACGGCGAGATTCTTGCTGTCCACCATCTTCCTGCTGTCTTCCACTCTTGTGGCCACTAATGTTCTGTCTGTGTCTTTTCCCTTAAATCTCATCGACATCTGAGCAAAGTCCCATTCAATCTTCCCTAACTGTTTAAGCCATTGTATTCCAACTTCCAAGTACCAAATCAGACCCTCCAATGGCTTTGGGGTACAGTTCCACTTCAAACTGCTGTCCCTAAACTTCTATTGTTTCAAGGGAACACTTCCTGTTGGAAAACAATGAAATCTCCATTCCCCACCAGGACCTTGAAGCTGGGTTGTTCTATGACCCTGCACCCACATGCCTTGGCTGTGCTTTCACAAATAAAATTATGGGTTATGGGTGGATCCTAGTTATGGGTGGATCCTGTATCCACCAAGATGCTGACAAGCCACCCGTGAAGCTGCCCATCTACACGCATGACTTGCGGTACAAGGTCCCTTGTTAAGGCATGAAAGGAGATCTTTGTTGTTGTCGTCATCTCTTTGTGCTCTCCTGCCCTTGACTCCTCTTCCTCCTGAACCTCCACGCTCTCTTCTTCAGCCTCCTTGACTGGGTAGAGGTGTAGCCTCTTGCACACATGACCAGGCGATCATTTCTCGTTGTATTGGAAACAGAGCCCACGTCTCCTCCTTTCCTTCATCTGCTCAGGGTTCAAACTTTTCATCAGCACCTGCCTGCCCTTTCCCTTGTGTCTGTCAGTGGTGCCGTGAACTCCAACTTCGCCAGCAGCAGTCGTCGTTTTTTACAGTGACCACAGTGGTCCTTTCAGCACCCTGGTCTCATGCGACCCAAACCCAAATCTGACATGTTTTGCTTCAGCTATCTTGGCTAATTCAAAGCTCTCTTGGACGTTGATCCTCAATTCATCTCGCAGACCCGAATGAATGCACCTATGAGGGCTTCATTGGGCCACCCTTGCACCATGTTGCTCTTGTCCTCAAACTCCGCTTGGTACTCAGTGACAATGCCCTGCTGAATCTTAGACTATTCAACATTGTAATCCAGGTAAGTGGAGGGGTCGAAACACATAGTCAGAACTACGTCAAACTCAGGCCAAGTAGGTTTACCTTGCTGTGCCAGTAAGCACCGATACCACCTTATGGCTGGCCATTCCAGATGCACAGCCGCATGGGAGACTCTGTTTTCAAGGGGAATACCCAGGCAGTCGAAATACTGCTGTGTGCGGAAGACCCAACTCAACGCGGACTCCCCTGAAAATTTGGGGAACTCCATTTAGGATTTCGAGGTTCAAATGAATCTCTCCTCCCTTGAAACTCACTTGAGCCATCATTTCTGATTGACTATTGCAGGGGGTCCTGCATTTCTCGCTGCTCTCGGCTTCGTGGAGCATCGCTTGCCTGGTTGGTGGTAGGTGAAGGCTTGTCTTTCTTAGAAAGCATATCACGCAGCAGAGGAGACAAAGTTTGTTCTTCGTTCAAGATCACCTGCACAAGCAAGTCAACCTCAGAGAAGCATCACCTGATTTCATTGCAGCTATGCTCAATGCTGTCCATCCTATCTCCCATGGTCATTTGTGCTTCCTTGTTCTGTTTCTTGAAGACCTCTAGCGCAAATAGCATCTCTTTGTTGGTCATATTGAGGCTCCACTAAAATGCAAATAAGAAACACTAACAGAGCTTAACACACTCACACTGCCTTCTAGGGTTAACCAACCCTAAACCTTATTCTTCATTAATCAGTAATGGCTCTTACACCTAAATAGACTTATATAGTGCAGCTGTAAGATAGGGGGAGATCCATTTTTAAAAGATCCGACCCGACATTGTTTACTCAATGACACTAGTAACTTCTGGTAATTACATTTCAAAATTCCCATTTCTCCTAATAGCTATCAATATCCAATAAACTGCCCTGTGTTTTGGGTTCAAATGATCCTCACATAAAGAGTGCAAAACATCATCATCATTGTAGAAACACAAACCACAAGAATAGAGCAAGGAACGAACACACGATGTACGTGGAAAAACCTCAGAACGAGGAAAAAAACCACGGGGAAACTCTAACCTAGGGGCACACCGCAACCCTAGGAGAGAGAAAATTCTTATTCACTTAATTCAACAATTACACATAAGTGAGAATATAAAGGAGAGAGGGGAGAAGCCGCCTAGGGTACCGAGCCGTCCTCGGTACCCGCATCCAAGGGATCCGGATCCAGATATGAATCCGGTCCCAATACAACATATTTCAACACTCCCCCTCAAGCTTGGCATACATGTCAAACATGCCAAGCTTGCTAACATTTTTTTGAAATTGAGATGTACATAAAGATTTTGTCAACACATCGGCAACTTGATCTTCAGACTTCATATAGGGTAGAATCAACTCCTTTGAATCTATGCGTTCCCGTATGAAGTGACGGTCGATTTCCACATGTTTTGTTCTGTTGTGCATAACTGGATTATTTGCCAAGTTGATAGCCGACTTGTTGTCACAGTACATCTTCATCTTATCATTCATCTGAATCCCAATATCATTCAACAGTATTTTCAGCCACAACATC
>JAANDH010000556.1:77897-192053 GCA_011799765.1 Nymphaea thermarum
AAAAAAAAAAAAATAAATTGTATACCTTATGTTCCTGATATTTCAATTCTACATGTTTTGTGCATGCCCGAAGGATAATTCTGTATTCTGGTCTCTATTCGGAACGCCTTATGGGTTTGGAATATTCACAGGTGACCATTTGGTTGGTGAGACGATGATAAGTTTTTGGATATTCACAAGCTTCATTTGCTATTCTAAAGGCAATGAAAAGTACATGAACTTTTGCCCTCTTTCCGCATTGAAGCTTACTGCTGCTAGCTGACTTGAGAGAGCGACACGGTGTACGATTTATTGTGTTGTACCCTCCGATCTGCTGTTAAATGGCATAATATTTCCTCATAACGAATGAATGAAAGAAATAATGTAAAATAACTAGTACATTATTTTATACATTTCATCTTAGCCTTTGGCCATTGCATCTGGTTCTTCCATGGCCCCGTTCAAGTACACATCTTTACCTCTCTCTCGCGTGTAGATATACATTTACAGCCGAAATGATGGCAATGCATGCACGTACCACTAGAAACGATGCAATAATACAACACTGGTCACATATCGCAATATTTTTATGACTCCCTTGGAGAAATGATGGTTGCAAATGTGGAACGCAATAAAAGCCATCTTAGATCAATGTACAATCAAGTACTTATGGGCTAGGTAGGTTTCTATGCAACACCTTGAGCTTAGACATCTGTATTTTTGATGTATCCCTGTGGTCGTTATCTGCAAGAAAGGAATGAAGATTCCTTTCATATCGCAGTTTCAGGAGAATCAATAGATATAACTTATTTCCTAGATTCAGGTTGTTAGGGGGCTTCCCGTGAAATGAAGGCGCAAGACTTAAACCATGGTCTTTTTCGTGCTGAAACACGCATCTACTGCCTCAGCAACTGAAAGGAAGATCCATTCTCCTCCAACTTTATCCACAACCTTGGCCAGTTTGAGCTTATGTATCACCTCCCACCCTGGGTTGGCTAGAGCTAGCTGCAAGCAGGAACCGCCATTAGGTCCTTGAGAGCCTCCAGAGTGTTATCAGTAACTCATTGCAATAAATCACGTGCCTAAACTTGCCTGTATTTTAAGTGATGCCAGCCTCTTGTGAAGTTCTTCCAGGGTAACAATCCCGTTTGAATCAATACTTGTTATGTCTGTAGAGAAAATAATAAAAACTTAATTAATTTGCATCATATTAATTGGTTTGGGAACGACTCAACAGAAAAACAAACTCCCTTAATCCCATCATGACATTCAATTGTAGGTATGGACATCGGGCCAGCCTCCCCCTGCCTGGCCTGATAAGAAGTGGGGCTCTGGCTGCCTGACCAGCAAGAGAGAAGCATGCAGCCCAGCCAGACAAATAATATATATATATATATATATATATATATATATATATATATATATATATATATATATATATATATATATATATATATATATATCCCGATTTGGCCCGAAACTTTTTCAGGCCAGCCCCGAGAACAAAAAAATGAGGCCAGAGCCTGGCCCTTTTAGGGCTGAGTTACTCAGCCTGATGTCTAGTTTTGTTCAGTAGATGGCCCTCTCTCTCTCATGCATGTGATTGCACACATATATCTTATCTTAGCATGACTGTGTTCATTATAAGGGCAAATTCTCGTGTGAGACAATTGCACGACTGACTGTCCAATCAAGGGTCATTGTGAAATTTAACAGCAACATACTTGCATGAGCTATTTGTAGTCCACACTGTTGATAAGCGTGAAATGTATGGCAAAACATTATATCATTTCTGTTTAGGAAGTGTCACATACTTGACATGTCCAATACCAAGGCTTGCAGACATTTCCCCCCTGTCAATTCTCCATCTTCAACCCATCTCATAATCCTGAAACATAACATACTGGTTAATTTGATCGCTTTATTGACGCCTATGGAGAAAACTTATATCTACCTCTCCTCGGTATATCGAGCGTTGAAGAAACATAGGAAAGCTGTGTTGATCCGTATTACGACAACCCCCTGAAGTTTGAGTGCAAATGGGTATTGCTTCGTGTTGCAAAAAAAGTTGGTTCCTGGAACCTGTCCAAGTATGTCTATTCTGGGTCGTGTGGAACCCAGAAGAATCTTTCCCAAAGAAATAGATACCTGTTCGATGGAAGCGAAAGATGATTTCGATCAACTTTAAACAATGAAACTATATAGTGAAATTGTGTCCCGACTTGCTATGGTAGTCTCATGAAGTTTAAGCACTCAAAGGCATTAGGGACATTTGGTTACAAAAAACATTGTATCGATGTTTAGTAAATATCCTAAAGATTGAGACAAATTCATGAAATACTACTATCTAAAGATTGAGGCATATTCGTAGAAGGCTGACAGTATTCAATGAATTTGCCTCAATTTTTAGAACAAAATTATGAATAGAGTCGTTCATGTAACTTACCGCAACTAGAAGACCAATCTCGACGGAAGCAAATATCACACCAATGAAAGCGCCAATGCATGCAAGGAAATCAAGTTTATCAATTTTAAAGATCCTTATTGTTTCTGCAATGTCGATTAGTCCTGGAAGGGAAGAGAGGATGATTGAAGCAAGGATTGATATGGGAGTGTAATACAAGAACCGAGTCAGAAGCACCATCGACAACAGCACTGTGAAAGACATGACTACATTGGACATTGCTGTCCGGCAGCCTGCGCTGAAATTCACGGCTGTTCGAGAGAAAGAACCTAATAGAAGCAACAGCATTAGGACTTAAAGTTTTTTACAAATAAGCATCTAAAGCGTAGAGGCAAAGGGAGAAGAATATAAAACAAGATCACCTGTAGCAACGTAGCAGGAGGTCATTGACCCTACGATATTGGTGGTGCCCATGGCCACCATCTCCGTGTTCCCGTCAAGATGGTAGCCATTGATAGCGGCAAATGATCTCCCTACAGCAATGGCTTCCTGACATGTTCGAAGACAACGATTTGTTATTGGTATACATCATTTGACATTATGCATAATATCAGTTCTTATTTGATCACTTTTGAGAAATTTCTCCTCCGTCGTAGATTAGCGGGTAAAGGGATTACTTTCATAGTTACGATTATACTTTCAAATACACAAACACGGATTGAGGGGTGGGATGAATATCAACTGGTGGCGCAGTACTTAACAGCACAAATAAAATCTTCAAACCATTCACTTATTATCATTATTAGTTCCAGAAACGGACCCATCTGACAGCGACGACCGACTCTTTACCAATTCCTTTCATTTGGGTTTCAGTAGCTCCTTTTGATGTGTAGTTCACGCGAGTTCCTGGCCAGATTTTTTAACCCAAGTCAAGAAACACCTGTGAGCTTCCCCATAATGGGCCATAATTCTCCTTAATTAATTCCTCCTTTTAGTCCTTCCATCAACTGGCGGTGATTAACGTGCTCACTGCCAGTCGTTGCGCAGAAATTTTTTGGTTGAAGGAAATTAAAAAAGAAATTGAGACCCTCAAAAGACAACGAAATTATTGTTGAAGTGCACTAAACAGGTGAATGAGGGGGCAATAATATACTAATAAGCAGATGGTTGGAAACAAGCAATACGTAAATAAATACATTTAATGTGTCCGCCACTTCCATGGAACGTGAACATGCCATTGTATATGGCTTGATTGGATGCTAGATGATGGCTAACATTTAAAAATTTGTTCCAAAAAAAATATTCGTTAATTACATTAGTATTAGTGATAATTTATGATACGACTGCAATTTATATTATATTCAACAATGATTTATGGTTTTTTAGTAACAATTTTTATAATTTTAACCATCATATACTAGACCTCATATGTCATATTTGACGGGAATTATCTGGACCATCCATATGATTTCCTTAAAATCAATTATTCAGATATTAATCATCAACCAGTATAATTAAGATCTGGTATCTACCTATTTTTCTAAATATATATATGTGTGTGTGTTGATTAAACGATGTGCTACAAATATTTAGTGTCTTCACACTTCTTGCTTCATAACCATTTGATATGATTAGTGACAATGATATAACTTGATTGATGTGACATTCATAGTTCATATACGTAACAAACAATATGTCCTCGATGCAGTGGCAGAACTACATGTGGGTTGTAAATGGACAATAGAGTCGGGTCCTATGTCCAGTGATACAAACTGCCTCCACCGAACCCTAGTGTGCCTTAGTGTACTCCTTAACTGGATTTTTTTTTGTCTGCAACATTGCGTTGCTTCTTCCATCAGATTTGCAGAAACAGCATTATTTATCATGGAGCAACAACGCACACACACACACACAGAGAGAGAGAGAGAGAGAGAGAGAGAGAGAGAGAGAGAGAGAGAGAGAGAGGCGCACCGTGAGGGCAATGATTGCAGATACTAAGCCGATCTTGGCTGCTTCAGAAACATAAGGTCTTCCAAAACTTAGTTGCGTAATTGAACTTGGATTAATCCCTCCTTTCACATATTTCACCTTCAAGTATTCAAGCAAACAGGCCTTCTACTTTTAGTATACAATTAAACTTGTTAAACATGCTTGGCTATTAATTAATTTGAGTGCGTGCTTTCGAACTTATACCGTGACGACCCCATGCTCTTCTGCTTTACTCAAAAACACGATAATAGTCGACAGTATGACAGAAATCAGAGGAGCAATGGCTGCCACCCAAAAGTACTTCTTGTTCCTTTTCACCTGTAAATTTTGAATCAAATTAATTATAATACAGCCAACTAATTATTCTCACACTTTTTCTTTGGATTCAATTTAGTGTACTGTTGCCCTCAACAAAAAGATCGTTAATCGATCATACCAAGTATCTTGCCACCAGAATAAGGATAAGGAACGTGGAGCCGATGAAGAAGCTGTAGGGACGCCATTGCTGCAAGGAGAACATTCCCAATAACATACGTGAGAATTGCAGATAAAGTTCAGATTACACCGGTTTATGATCATACTAAATCACCTAGCATTAGCAGAACCCCATCATCAGACTTTCAACCTATTCTCAGCTTAGCAGATTGGCCTAATTAACCGGCAATTTAACCAGAGCTGACCCAGACTTTTTCCTTGGCCTGGCCCAACCTGATGAGTCAGGTAGCCCTAGACTGGCCAGAGGCGGCAGGCACCTCCTTACGATGCCTAGTCCTTATCAATTAGAAGGCTGGGTCCTTTTCCTAACTCAAGTACAGGATTAAAGGTCCTTAATCATGGAAACAACATGTCTAATTATTAATGAAAAATCCGAACCAATTTATCAATTTTATCAATATGGGTATAAGCAATTTGACAAAAAATGTGGAGCATGCGTGCAGCAAGCTTCTTTACAGCCTGCCAAAAACCAGCTTTAATCGTGGAAGTGCTGTGAAGAAGCTAGGGTTACAAAGGGTTAGCTAATTTGGATCTTTAATTTAGATAATGAATTAGATATATGGGAAACCCGTCTTTAAGCACCAAAAACAAAAATCAGTTATATCACAAACAGTTTAAAAGAGGACTAGAGAAGAACCATTAATAGATGTGTTCTTGGAAGGACGGCCACCTGACCTGAAGCTGACGTCAAAACGCTAGCTGATACCAGGTCTAGGCATTTTTTGTCCAACTAGAAACACACACACAGCAATGGATTTTGAGAACTAAATCACCGTTGATGGCAACTTTTTGCTACCATCAAATCGTCACCTGAGGATGGTCGGCCTCTCGTTAATCCAACACCAGTTTCTGCGTTTCATTTCATATTAAAAGAAGAGGAAATTAATTTTCGAAACTGGTCTAGGTTTATAGGCAAGCGACCCATTAAATCCAATCAAAGCTTCACATGAAAACTGTAAGCCTA
This sequence comes from Nymphaea thermarum, assembly GCA_011799765.1. Lineage (NCBI taxonomy): Eukaryota > Viridiplantae > Streptophyta > Magnoliopsida > Nymphaeales > Nymphaeaceae > Nymphaea > Nymphaea thermarum. The sequence goes on from JAANDH010000556.1 coordinate 83,729, forward strand.
CCAAAGCAAGACAATCCTGAAGACAAGAGATCAATTCATTTTTTGCTTATAAAACGAGGGCTGCTGCACCAGAGTCCAAAGTAGGTGCTCGGCCCTTGCAACTTCAGAACAAAGTTGTGCCTGTGTGGGGTATGGACTAGTCAGCACCCCATCTTCCTTTTCGGATTTCAGGACGCAACCCACTTGCTAGAAACAGATAAATAGAGAGAATATAAAAAATGAAAAGAGATTCTTTTTGAATGGGCAATGTCAAGCCATCATCACCAGGAAGTCATGTCGGGCAGAAAACAAGGAAAGGCCTTCACTTCAAGGCATTTCCATCCTCCTGCCAGACCCACTTGCGGAGTTATCCCTTTAAACAGAAACAGATTCGATCCAGTATTATACATTGGTCGGAATTGGTTTTTCTTTCCTTTCAAATGAAAAATCCACCAGGAAAACAATACGATATGCAAAGTACAGAAAAACAGCACAAGCATTATATGGTGATCAGGCATAAAAAGAGCTCTTATATATATATATATATATATATATATATATATGTATATAAGATCACGGTAGAGATGATTGTTTTTTTTTTTTGGAAAAAAAAATTGTTTTCAGTTTTAAAAAATGCCATATATGACATAAATTACATGGTTTCTGTGTACGATCTTTTGTTCACGGTTTTAACTTTTAAGAACGAAGCGAAGTTCAGGTGGTGTTTCTGATTAACACTAGCGACCTAGCTCTTACTTACATCATGACCTAGTGATGACAACACTGCCCTCACCACCGAAACTGCGTCAGTTTTGTTGGTGAAATGTGGCAGGCCAAGCAGTCCCTTGAGTTGCTGAAGGCCAATCATGATGGCAGCACCTCCCATGAACCCAACAATTGCAGCATGGGAAAGGAAATCGATTATAAAGCCAAGCCTGTTAACAAGAAGATATAAATCCCAGCAGGAACAAAAACAGGGGAAGGTAAAAAATAAATGAACAGGTGCAAGAGCGATGCAACTGAACCTCACCTAAGAAATCCAAATATCAACTGGAACAAACCAGCAAAAAAGGTAGAAGTAAAGACAAGCTTTCTGTAACCAGAGGGATTCTCATAAGGATCTATCACTTTCTGTACCAGTGATGACAGCAACATGGACACAACTGCAACAGGTCCAATAGCAATCTCTCTAGAACTTCCCATTGCAGCATAAATCAGAGGTGGTACAAAGCTTGTATCTGTTGATTGAAATAAGAGGACCAAGTAAGAGAAAGTAAACGAAACAGAGGAACTTTCCCTCTCTCTCGATTCATTATAATCCGCTTATCTGTCTTTAGCATTCTGTAAGATCAAAGGAAATTGTTTTAACGACTTACACAGGCCGTACTGAGGATCCAGCTTTGCTAAATTTGCATAACCAATACTCTGCAGCAGATCATAACAAGCAAGATAAAGCATCGCACTAGTTTCTTGTGAAATCAAAGGACATATCAATAAGCAAAATAAAAGAGAAAGTATATATGCTATGAATATAGTCATGGCTCTCTACCTGAGGAATGGAGAGACTAGCGAGTGTAAGTCCTGCCAAAAGATCCCTTCTGAACAACTTTAGATCATAATTTCTCAACCATACAAGTATGGGGAACAGTCGCTTCATGGCTGAAAGAAAATGACCTGACACAGGTTGCTTCTTAAATGCTGAGAAGCTTCCATAAGGGAAGATGAAGTGCTTAAAGGAACCCATGAGCTCCTTCCAAGGACTTGGGGGATCGGGAATAGCAGATATGAAATCATCCGGCCGAAGTGTCGGTTCGGCTCGGCGACTCTCCCCCGTGGAGGAAGCATCTAGTCCAAGAGAATTCATAGCTGAAATTTTCTTTGAAGTGCTTGGGAGAACTTGGGTAACAGCTCAATCTTATAGTCAGAGCATGAGCGTGAGAGTTAGGCAGTGGCTGAAACCGAAGGGCACAGATTGAAGATAAGTACTACACGTATGGAAATGCTTGATTAGAGCTGAGGTGGGTTCATCACATTGGACGGAGAGGTGATCATGGTCTGAATTTGTGAAAAAACCAGCATTTGGTGGATGTGAAGCCTTGAGGGAGAGAGAACATCTCATACAAAGCTTTTCACTTATTTACCAAATTCTCCGAACACTGAAAATCGGTGGGCATTCTGCCCTCGAGGCCCTGTTGAGTATGTATTTATAGTTGGGAGAAGGGGCAGAGAGCCAAAAAATTCCGGGTAGAAAGCACCAAGCATAAAATTTTAAAATTTTCAGGAGCATCAATACATAAATAAAAAAAATTGCTCAAAAATATCAATATACATGAGATGTTTGTATGATCCATATAGGCAATTGCGATAACTAACCAGGCTTACCTCGGGCCCTTGTTGCGAGTGCATCCTTTTGACCATCTCCCCAGTTGCTTATTCCTGACCTTTGGTTAATCTCTCTCTCTCTCTCATACAAAAAGTTATTTCAATACTTTATTCCGGTTCCACAGAAAGCATGCATTTTCCACCTTGCACAAAGAATGGAGAACGGACGCACTTCTTACATCTCTTTTCATGAATTTAACAGAAAAAATGTATTTGTAACATTGTGGAGACATTCAAATATGTACAGGTTTGGATCTGGTATCATTCCAAGCCTGGTTTTCCGTTTACACCCGCCTGGTAGTTGAAAAGTCACCTCGTTTGAGACTTGAATCATTATCAAATTAGATAAATCAGGAATGAATTTAGTTAGAGATGAGGCACTACAAGAAATAATATAGTCACTGATGGGAAAAAAGAAAGAGTACTAGTAAATATATGCATTTTAAATTCAATCCTTTGAAAGCATTCTCACTGATGGGAAAAAGAAAGAGTACTGCATTTTAAATTCAATCCTTTGAAAGCACTGTATCTAATGGTGGCAACTAGCAGGGTACTTGACTTGTGATGGGCCGGACTTAGACTGGTTATTTGACACCTATACTGACCTGATGAAAAAAACCAGCGGGCTGGGCTGGCTTTAGCTAGGTTTTGGGCTCTCCATATTTTTGTATTCATTTTACCTCTCTCTCTCTCTCTCTCTCTCTCTCTCCCTCCATATGTATGTTCTTTGGCATGCTGCCGGCAGTCAGCTCACTCACTTAGAAACTCTTGTCACCTTGTCGATGACTCCTTTAGAAAATCTTCAAATGTCACCCGTAGCTCTCTTAGAAACTCTTGGAACATTGCCAAGGGTTTTTGAGACACTAAAATAGAAAATATTAAAGGTTTCAAATATGAATGAACATCGAAACATAAAGTGATGGTGGGGCCCAGCCCGATAACTAAGTGCACTCGGCTTGGGCTGCTGGCAAGGGCTTCCGGCCATCCTCGGACCAGCCCAACCTGGGTTGGTGCCCAGCCTTAGTGGCTTCTCCTCCAATGAAATTATCTCAGAATTCTAATGTCATTTCAAAAACGCCCCTCATTATTTTAGAGGCTTGTTAAGATTTTCAGAAAAAGAAACCTTTTCAAAAATGAAAAGCCCTCTTCTGGGACTGCAATGAGGGCATGATAGCCATGCTTGATCTTAGCCAAAAGGCCTCAAAAGGCGTGCTCAGGTTGAAGATCCCCATAGAGTTATCTTCAAAGTTTCTAGGAAAACAGAGATGGATTTAGAAAATAAAGGCTTTAAAGATAAACCTGTTCTTTCCCTCTTTTAACTTTCTCATTCAAAAGAGCTAGACAATGCTCTTGCTTTCTAGTTTGAGCCTTCTTCACTAGACCCACAAACCCAAAACCATTTTTGAACTTTTCCACGAAAGATAATAATAAATAGAGATTCTGTTGGATTAGATATAGCTGTTTTCAAATGACTTCAAATGTAGTCTGATCAGATGTTCAGAGTAAAAAATTCAGAACAAGAACCAGAATCCTCAATCTCAAATGCAAGTTCAGCATATGAACCGGATCAGATTAGACCCCTGATCCAACTCTCATGATTGAATCCAAATCCAAACGGAATCCCACAAGGTGACGACGGATTCGTATAAAAATTTTAGACATTAAATTCTCTCTCCACTTGAAGAACAAAGTATTAGTTCACTAGGTGAACTAATACTTTGTATCAGCTTACCGTGCGAGCTTTAGTTTCGCCACGTGAGTACGTGCTTTTACTTATCATACAACCGAACAGTGCTCCCATCAACGAAATTCCTTCATTGAGAAACACAAATAGCTGAAAGGTCTGGTGGCAGATTATCTCTTCCACCATGTGGAAGAAGAGAGAGGACGGCAGATAACAGATGCAAGAAGAGAGGAAAAGCGAAGCGAAAAGACAAAGAGTTCAGACAGAGAGGGAGAGCGGTCTCAACTCTCATCTGTCTCAACTCGAGTCCAGGTTTCCCTTTTGAGCTCGACCGGAGTAGGACAGTGCCAGCTCAGTGGTGAGAAAGAAAGAGGAATTCCAGCAGTGGGAAGGCATCGAGGGGTTCCCGGGTGGGAAGCCCGAGTTTTCTTTGTATTCCATGTATTCTCCATTGCATATAAATCATATGGGTTCGCCAGCGCTCAAATTGGCATCGTTAATCGTCCCCGGAAATTGACAGGCTAGAGGTGTGCATTCATCATTTTAACAAGGTGCGACCAGGATACACCTAATATGTTCCAAAGGAATTGTTCGTTCTATCTTGTGCTGGATAGATGGATATACATACAGAATCACGCGACGCACATATATACACTCACAAAGATGGACATGTTCCTTCGGCAAAAGGGTGTGTGTGTGTGTGTGTGTAAGAAAACGGGCAAATGGTTCCCATTAAAAGGCTGGCAGCCTGAAACGATATGTAAAAGGAACAAGGACTATATGATGATGATTCTATTGCACGCCCAAAAGCACAAGTCCTGTCCTTCTGTATACGACCTTTGAACTTTAATTATTAAAAAAAGAAAAAATCACGGGGGATACTGTTCTTCATGTTATTGGGACAGAACGAGCGGTTTCTGGCAAGGGGAAGAAGCAACTGGTGACAACAACCTGGAGTGAGAACACAGATCCAGACAACACAGCTTGGCCTCTAAATTTGTGAAGGCAGCGAAGCATACACTTATTTTGTATCCTTAAGCATGCAAGGGATCGTAATAAAACTCTCTGCCACTGCTTTTTCTCTGCACTTTGCAGTGCTGTGTATTAAGTCGTGAGCCACCAGATCTCATGGTCTATATTTCACTAAAGACAGCGACACATATATGTTGATGTTTCTTATGCGAAATTTGGGGTTGAAACCAATAGATAGATAGATAGATAGATATAACAAGATAACGGGTTGATGTGGGCCTGTGGCTGCACACCAAACTGATATGACAAGTTGGTCAACGCATGAGGTTTCAAATGTTCTTAATAACCATAAAGCAGTACTGTTTACATGACTTTCTTTCAAAAAGAAAGCAAATCAAAAGTACTGATTTTTTCCATGTAGAAAACTTGCGGTGACTATTATTCATGATAGCGATTATTCACTTTATTAATGTTCTAGCTTGTTTTGCAGCATCGATAGAAATCCTTTCGCCTTTTACCTTTTTGCTTATGCTTTGAATGACTCGTAAGATTGAGCAACCGAGCCTGATTGAAACACCCACATGTAGCAGCTTGACTTAGAAGAAGCTAGCTCATCCTCAGTCCCAGGCTCAGGAGGCTGCCGGCCGGCCGGCCGGCCGATGAAGTGAGCCAAATTTACAGTGGTCGGTACAGTGCCCCCATATTCATTGGCCACATCCGCATCCCATGATCCTTGACCGCAAGCGCAGGTACAATGAGATTGAAGGTCTGGACCAACAGTGGTATAGATTGCCAGGAGGAATTTAAATTAAGGGGAGGAACTTTCGTGTGAGAAGGAACACTCACATGTAAATAATCAATATTTGCAAAGAATTAATTTCAAAACCATCTTGTAGCACACCATGTAGGAAACTTTTCCTTGGAAAATTTTCATTGCCAGGAGGAATTTAAATTAAGGGGAGGAACTTTCGTGTGAGAAGGAACACTCACATGTAAATAATCAATATTTGCAAAGAATTAATTTCAAAACCATCTTGTAGCACACCATGTAGGAAACTTTTCCTTGGAAAATTTTCTTTGCTCTTGTTGGCTGAGAAAACAAAATTTCCCCGCCAGCACACAAGTTCTCAGTGTGGGTTGGTGGTGCCCACCATTGATCCGATTGAATATATGATGTTCAATCGCGACCCCCACCATAGTCGGCAAGGTATATATGATTTCGATGGCCTCCGTGTTTCTGACGGTGGCCCCACCTATTCTTCTCTCCCGAACATAGCAAGCACAGTAATTCAGAAAATGCGTCTACATTCAATGCACCCGTATAACTTCCCAGTAGAAGGCGACCCTAAAAGTTGGTCAGAAATGATAATTAATGTTTGTAATTCTGAAGCCGATTGTTCGACAAAGTTGTGATCACAAAGGCAGATACTCTCTCTCTTGTTACCCCAAACCGAGAATAGTAGCTTTCATCATTGTGCTTTTTGATGCAGTCTATGGTGCCCACCGCACTCTAGAAAAGGAGACCCAAACAAAAAGAGAGGGAAGAACAAGTAAGAAGAAGTGGAAAAGGGGAACTCCACTCGAGAAAAGAACGGGAGGTTGAGCTTCCAGGAATATAATGAAAAAAGGAAGTGATAACAGGCACCATATTCTCTCTCTCTCACACACACTCTCTTTCTCTCTTTCAACTGAGTGGTTGTGACGCACTTGCTCTCATTCCTTTGACACGTTGAAGAAAACTGGGGACTCCGGAAGTCAACTTGTTATTGGTGGCATTTGGTAGTAGAATCAATTAAAAATTCAAGGGTTCATCTGGTTCATACATATGGACGAATACCCAGTAAAATTAGAGACACAGGGTGGCATAGGTCTTACGGAAGAAGAAGAGGAGCAAGCACACAACACAACATGTATGGAGGTTCGGTGTGTCTAACACCTGCGTCCTCACTTTCTCCGATTCACTGTCAACCACCGGTGAATATGGTTTCCTTCAACAATGTATTCAAGTCGCTAAAAAAAAGGTCCGTGTCTTTTGAGACATCGGATAAAATTGGAACGATACACTAAAAAAAAAACTTATTTATTGTATTGAAAAGAATATAAGTAAATCTTTGCCTATGCTATTGGCACATGAAATGTTTACCAGTATTATATGACAAGAAAAAAGACGGGTATAACATGACAAAGTTGTATATTTTGAAAATAAAATGGGAAAATGTTGTCAAATTTTTTAAAAATTTAATACTTTTAATAAATCGTTTTGCCATATTATACATGTCTTTTTCCAATAAAGCGCAAAATGTAAGTGAATCTTCATTTTTACTGACTGACGTTTGAAGAAGAAACGCCACCATTTCTTTACTTCATAGTTCACTGCTATAAATCTATGGACGTCAAGACCTTCAATGGCAATGCTAGTAAAAATGGATTTTACTGATGTTTACTTCAAAAAGTTATTCATGGTCCACGCCTTTGTGGCTCTTCATTGACATATCCACCAAAACGTCACTGTAACTGCAGTGTTTAATTGAGAAAGGCTTAGCAGTGGAATGTTCACCGGTATAGATCTAAGTCTCAGTTTTCCACATTGACGTTTCTCTTTGAGTGTCAGTAAAAGCTCTCCACTCTTTGGATCTTTAGTGACGTTTCACAGAGAGCCAACAATGGTTCTGCATTCTCTGAACAGTTGCTGACGTTTCTCGTAAAACTTAGTATAGCGTTACAATAGACCTATGTAAGAGGGGACCTTCAATGAGTTGTTCTGAAAATTTTCAATAAATATTTAATTTTGATATCCCATAGTATTTTCTTTAAAATTTCAAAAATTTAGTTATGAGCGATGTGACACTTTCGTCAGTAAATTTTTAATTTTAAATTTCCAAATCGACTTTCCATTGTCCGGTTGGGTTTTACATTTTTCACCTTTTTTAAAAGGATGCCCTCTCCTCCTCTCCATAATACCCTTTCTCCGTCCTTACCTAATAGATTTAACTCTTTTGGTTCAATAACTCGTACAAGTTTACCCACTCTCTCTCACTCTTGTGTGTGGGTCTATATATATATATATATATATATATATATATAATGTTTTTCTTCTTCCTTTTAGATAATGCTATAAAAATGACGACGCCAAATGCTACTACCACTTTAGATGATCCTATTTAATGTGAGCTCTACTCCTTTTCATTTCCTCTTCTTGATTATTTTTTTTATTCTTGTTGCATTTTTATTGATATATATGTTCTTGCCTAAGTAAACGGCTGAGCAACCGAAAATGCAGACCCCTTTGTTGAGGAAACGGCTCTTCAAATTCCCTTTTTTCAATAATTTTGGAAGCCCATAGTTGTAATAACTTTCACTGGTATATGTACCACACTTTAAGCACATTTAGTGATGCGGTATTCCCAGTCAGTAAAGATATCAAAATTTTACTATGCAAAACTGTGTCAGTAAAAAAAATGAACATGGCATGTACAATTCGGTTTCAAATGATGCTTCTCCTTTCACGTTAGTGTAGACACCTCAAAATTCTGAAGGCAAATGAAATGATTATTTTACCCCACATAAATGTGATTTTGAACTATTTTTTCCAAGTAGATATAAAATGTAGGGACGATAGACCACACTAGAGCGAATCATACACACTAAGGTATCAAACACCAGGACCCAAAGCACTCAGGTTGCCAATACCAAAATATGACCATTTTGCCTCTATTACGCCCATTTAACCCATAATTTACCCCAATTTACATAATAGACATGGAAATCTTGAGAGTTGCTTTATTCAAGATCAAACAGGTTTATTTCCATCTTCACATGTCAGCAAAAACCCCAATAGCAAGTTTACCAACTAAAAAATGGTGTAGAAATGGCTCATTTCCCTCATTTTTCCACTTCTTCTCTCCATCAAAGCACTTGTATACTGATCAAACCTATGACAAGTTCTTTCTAGTGTCACTAAAGCATTTACAGCTCTATTTCCAATTTTGGAGCCCATTTTCCAGTATTAGAGCAACTATTCATAGGAAATGGTACATCATTTCCTCCATGTCCACATGTCTGATAACCATTTTTAGCCAATTTGAGTGAGTCAGCATGAATCAAGTTGGGATCATACTCTTCGCCACTGGATATAAGTATTCTTCATTTCTGTTCAAACAATTCCATTTCCGATTTAGCATAATCCTAGGTCCCCATTTACTCTTGGACTGTCCATTTTCAAACACTATCATTGGTAACTTTGCTGATTCTTGAGAAATTTGGAATGTTAATTTTCAGCCTGATCACAATAGGAAGACCACTTAATGAGAGTATTGGTGTATTCAGTTCTCACACACAAGCCAAATTCTGTCTCCCATTTTGTGGGGTCAAATGTAGCATAGTCAAATTTGAAAAATATGATTTTTAAAAGGTATATTAAGGATTTTTTCAGTCAAACTTAGGGTGCCCGAGAAATTGAACCTAGCTATGGCCAGATGTCACCACACTGACCAACCAGGCTCATAGAGGCTAGTTTCTATGCCAAGGGTAAAAATGTAGGTATTCTATATATACATTATTATATAAACCTAAGTTTAGTGCAACCTAAACTTAGCTTAGGCTATTTTTTGCACCAGATTTGAGCCGACTAAGGCTTGCACAATTAAACCAAGTGTGAACGTAGCTGAACTTGTTTGATCAGAATTGTGCCTAGTTTGACCTGAGCCTTGTACGATCCATGTCCTACTATGTTTATGTCTAGATTAAACCTAGATGAACCACTTGAACATTGAGTCTAAGCCAACAGGGACTAGACTTAAGATATGTAATTTATCTTGATTCAGATACAAACTTCAATTTCAAATCTTCATATCTAAATCTCTCAATTCAGATCTCAAATAGACTTTTGATCCAAGACATAGATGCAAATTCTTCTTCAAATCTTAGTCCAAACTTTTCCCAACTCCAATTCATGATATGAGTTTGTATCCGAATCCATAGCTTAGATATAATTTAACCAGTAATTCACACATGTCAACCATTTAATAATTTAGATGGAGGACACTTGTCAGAGTTTCATATTTTTAGAGCTTCTTCATCTAGATTGATGACTTGTCAAGATCTCGTCCCATAGATCATGACATGTCATTAGCATGTGTTTTATACAATTTAAAGGGTGTCTGGAGGAGCTTATATTTGAACCTCTTCAAAACATATAAATAGCTGAGACAGAGGGGGGACGTCCAGCTATCTTTCACTCTAATCCTCTTCTTTTCTAAGGTAAGTCATGTGTCTCATTATCTCTATCCAATTCTCCTCTTTTCTAAGGTATACTGGAGTTCACGCCACCCTAAGGGCGCTGTCCAACAATCTATGCCCAAGCTTGAAAAATCAGAAGAAAAAGAAGAAGAAATCAAACAGGGTTAGTATTCTAGTCTATATTGGCTCCATCATTGATCAGAATTCAGCTAGAAAGGTTGAAGTACAGTGAAATTAAGTGTTGTGAAGTGGACAATTCTTAATAAATCTATAAAATAGAAATTGAGCTGTAATTTGGGTTAATAAACTCAAATCAGAGTGAAATACTCTGAGTTGATGCTGAATAACATAAACCTAGCTCCACGTGTGCTATCATGGTCTGGTTTGTGAGGATTATAGTTTGGACCAGCTTCAAGCTGGTGAGAGGATGTCACTCTGATTTTAGGACAAAACTCTACAATTTAAATATGGATTTTGAAACTGAAAGTACCTAGGAAATACTCTGTATACATTGAGGAGAGCATATGTTTAGCTCATTCCCCTTGACATGGTTTCAGTGTTCCAGAATTGGTAGGTGCATGGTCTCATTGAGTTGATCTGACTAGAGTGAGTAGGCAAAACCCTAATGAGCTAACTCTAATGACTCTTGGGGTCTTGTGAAGTTGAAAAATGACATAACTGCTCAAATGTTAGGTAGCATTCTACAACTCGGTGAAAATTCCAGCTTCCAAGGTCAAAGTGATAGCACAGAGGAGCAAAATGACCATTTTGCAGCAGTGGCGACCTAGGTGAACTAGGTTTAGGTGCTCAATGTTGATGTACAATATATTTGTTTGGCACTGTAATGACTTTTGTTTTTAAAATTTGGGCTTTGAAAACCAATTTGAAAATTTCATGGTGAAAGGTAAAACAATCATTTGGATTTATGAAAATTTTCGGTGTTCACATCATTTTGCCATTGTTCACCTCATTCTATTCGACTTTCCTCCAATTTTCAAGAACATTAGGGAAATCTTGAGAATTGTCTTACCTATGACCAATTAGTTATCTTTATTCCTACAGATAATTAGGTATCCTCAAAATTTAGTTTTTTCACCATTATCATTAGAAACAGCTGCAGACTTGATCATAGTCCACAAAGCATTTATTAATACAATTTTCAATGTTCAAGCATGAATTCCAGTACTGATATGATCCTTTATAGAAAATGGTGTCCCATTTGCACATTTAGTTTGTTGACTATCTCTGCCCAATTCAAGTGAGTCAACCAAATTGAGATATGATCATATTCTTTAGTGCTTGATCTAATTATTCTTACTTTTATTTGAATAATTCTGTCTTAGATTGAGCATAATTTGTTGCTTGCCAGTCACACTTGTAGTATCTATGTCCAAACATCATCACTAGTGATTCTAAACTAATTTTAGAGAGATCTAGGATGCTAATTTCCAATTCGAGCACACGAATGGATTAAGTGTCACTTGAACAAAGTATTAGTGTGTGCATTTCCATAGAAGAGATCAAAATCAATGTTTTCCATTTCACCATTCATGTTTCCATTACAAGATCAATTTCAACTTGGTCAATTTTGGAAAATGTGATTTTTCAAGAAAAATTGAAGAATATTTCACCAAACTTGGAATGCCCCTAGTACTAAGCCTAGCCCAATTCTAGTGTGGTCAAACTACCTGCCCAGCCTTGTCGAGCCCAATTTCGTATAAGGGTAAAATCATCATTTGCACATGCATGCATTTTTTGGTAGTAACCTAGGTCTAGAGTTACATAAACCAAGCCTAGGATATCCAAGCATTAGACCTGAACCCTAGTAAGGCTCATGCTGGGTCTGAGTCAGCCTGAAATTGAACTTAGTTAGCTCCAAACTAGCTAAATCTGTTTGATTAAAATTGAACTCTGTTCGACCTAAGCACATTCAGATTTACAGCTGAGTTTAGACCTAGATAAATCCTAGGTCCACCTCTTGAACACCGAGTCAGGGACGAAAGACCCACATTCAACCCAGTTCGGGCACCCAAACCTCAGATCCTTGATTCATACATAAAATTAGGACCAAATCAATAATCTACTTTGATTTAAATCCAAATCTTGATTTCAAACCTCTAGTTTTAAATTTCTCAATTCAAATCTCGATATAGACTTTTGATCCATGTCCTAGATCCAAATTCTTATTCAGATCTCAATCTACTTCTCTCTAAATCTAGATAATAGTCTAAACTTGTATTAGAATCCAAGGTTTAGATATAGATTGACTAGGTGCACACACATGTCACGATCCTATTGAATCTTCCAATAACAAAAAGAAGTGTCGCCATCCTATTAATTTTTTCCCTCTTCAAGGGAACATGTTATAATCCTAAAAGTCTTCCACATTTAGAACTCTTTCACTCTTAGATTTTGACACTTGTCACAATTATAGAGAATCCAATACATTTGAGACTCTATAATTCTCTATAAATAGAAAATCCCTAAAGAAGGATGTTCCATCTAGAAAACCTCTCCCTGTCCCCTTGGAGTCTATGCCAATCTTGGAATGAACTTCCATTGTTGCCGATGACCAAGACAAACCAGAAGTAGTAGAAGAAGAAGAGATAGGATCTCTCTTTCTTTCCTCATGTATGCAAGTGATTGCCATTATATTTCTTTGTGTTTAATTTATATTCATCTAAATTAATTAGAAAAGTAACTTTTTAAGTTCTAACAAAATTCATAATTGTAGAGATTCTAAATGCCCAATTTTGACAAACTACATATTTCTTTTACTAGATACTATATTCACGACAATGGTGGAGCCAGCGTGGGGCAGATGTGGGCGCCTGCCCACGCCAGCCCAAATATTTTCAAGAGCTCCCTCTCACTGTCCTGCCTACGCCAGCCATTTCTTCTTCCTCCCTCTCACTCTCCTGCCCACGCCAGCCAATTTTTCTCACTGTCCTGCCTACGCCAGCCATTTCTTCTTCCCCCCTCTCACTGTCCAGCCCACGCCAGCCAATTTTTCTGGCTCCGCCACTGATTGACGATATGTAAAGAATACTTGTTTCTTTTACATGTCTAGTTTGCTTTCCCAGCTTTCATCAAAATTCTAAGCTTGTTAGGCCTTATAGTTGGTCTTTTTCCCAAAGTCTATTTTTTGCAACTTCCAAACTGTAAAATTGGGCCTTAAAATTTAAACAAACTTCATAACTTTTGATTGAGAACTTTGATTTGTGTTTTGTAAAAACCATAAGTAAGATTTATGTGCCTAGTTACTCCCCACCAAATTTCAGACAATTCTAAGTTGATTGGACTGGTACATTCGATGATCTAATTTCAACTTTTTTTCTACATTTTTTTGTAGAATAATATTTTTAGCCAAATTAGGGGATGTTGTTTCTCTCTCATTGTTTAAACTTTTTCAAAACTGCCAACTCCTGTTGATTCTTTGTTATGCAAAGAATCTACAAACCAATTTAAGAAAAAGGAAGTTGATCCGATCCCATTCCATCATTCCAAATGTAGTGACGATGTCAGTTTTTTTTGTATTGTTTTATGCTATTTATCTATCTGCTCTAAGTTTTCGAAGTCATAACTTTTTACCCATTGTTTGTTTTCTTGATATGTATAATCCTATTGATTTTGTATTATGAAAAAGTATACAGACCATTTTTCATATCAATCCAAATTGATTTCTAAGGTTTTGGTTGGGCCAAAGGTACCTCTTTAACCTGTTTTTCAAACTTTGTTGTTTTCAATTTCCAATCTCTATTATAGGTTTCTGGTCTTCTATCTTTTAGATCTTAAAATATTTTCCAAATCTATCACAGGAAGTTGATTGTCTCATGGGTAGAGTCTTCTCCCAAAATACCATGTCAATTCAATGTAATTAACCTAGTTTTTAAACTTGTAGAAGTTGGCAACCGAGTCATATTTTCTCATGATTCCCAGACTTGGCCTTTAATTTGATTTTAAAGTTTAACTTTGCTTTTTCTCATGTTTTAAACATGGTTAGCATTTTGTAATGCATCGTAACTCTAATCTAAGGTACCTAGGTTTGCAAAACATAATTTAACATGTTATTTTATATTCTTGTTATTATGCATATTTTGTTTGCTTTTTAATATTATAATGCAACATTTGATTTCATTGAGGAATACAAGCTAGCTCACCATTCTAACTTGTCTCATATGTGGGTGCACTTTCCAAAATCATGCTTACGATTAGATGTTCAATAATGTTTGACGTGCATTCATATAGTTTATTTTCACTTTTTGTCATGCATATAACTTCAAACAGTTCACCTAGAATTAGGTCTACGTAATAATCAAGTTGGGTTATCAGCTACATGCATGCAAAAATAGTCCTTGCACTTGATCCGAACTAATTTTCATATGAACACACATTTTCAAAAACTTCTTGAACTACATATATTTAAAATTGAACTAGTTTTCAAATTTGTTTTCCAAAACACTAGTTTCTAACATGATTGAGATTTAAAACTTATATTTGACATTCCTGAAACCACAAAACCTATATTTAACATTCCCAAAACCACATTAGGCTTACGTGATGCATGCCTTATTCTACACCCAACGTCGAGCCCACTACTAACCTATGTTGGATCCTAGTTGAAATCTATCCTAGCTGGGTTCACCTAAATTTCCTTTTTGAGGGGAGCCAACGGGATTATATACCCTAGTAGTCATAGCCTTAAACAATGGACACTTGACACTGCACATAAACATGTCCAAACTACGTGAATTGGAATTTAGACTATTTGTTTTGAATTTAGATTCCATGAAATCTGGACTAAGAAGGATGGATCTTAATTTGGATATTGCATTTGGAAAACAAGATCAAGATTTCAAGCAACTTGGATCATGTTTTTGGATATTACAATGTTTCGATTCTAATTTGAATTTTTGATATTATATATAGAGCTTTGGACCTCAAACCTTGAAATTTGGAACATAAGAGGATTAGATTAAAATTTGGGATTTACATTTTAGATCTCCACATTATTTGGATTAAGGTCTAAGATTGTACGAATTTGGATTTCGAATGAACTTGGATCTCAATCTTACTTGACACCTTATATCCAAATCACCAATTTCAAATCCATAGATTTAGTTCTTCGAATTGAGTCATAAAGCATAATCTCTGATTTGTCCTGAATTAGACCTTTAATTTAGATTTGGATCTCAATAATTTGGATTTCAGTTCATAGACTCCCAGATACTAGATCTCAACAATGTCTGTACCTAGTTTGCATGCATTGAAACTAGATATCGGAACTATTGCATGGACCGATGATGACACAGATCATGGAATGTGTCCCTGGGTTCCAAATGTACTTCTCTTCAGTTCATGCACTCCAATTTCTGATGATCCACTTGGATCTTCAAAAATCTCATCTTTTTCAGATTCAAAGCACATTAGGATCTAGATGACACTAGTATAAGATTTTGTACTTCGATGCCCCCAACTCAATATGCCTTGTCATAAGATTTTCGTGTGTCCGCACACACAAATAAAGGTACTAGCTTACATAAGTTTTCAAAATCCCATGTTTTGGTATAAGCTTTTGTGCTTTGGCACTCCCAAGTCAACGTGTCTTTGCATAAGATTTTCACACTTCGGTGCACACAAGCAAACATACCAGTGCATAAATTTCCATGCTTTGGCATACAAAATTCATTGTGTTTAGGTATAAGACTTTCACACTTCAATGTACACAAGCAAGCACACGCTTTGGTATAAAATTTTGCACTTTGTCACCCGCAAGTGAATGTGCCTTGACATAAGATTTTTGCGCTTTGGTGCCTAAAAGTGAACATACTAGTTTACAAAAGTTTTCGAACTTTCATATTCTACAATAAGAGTTTCATGCTTTAGCGCACTTAACATGTCTCAGCATAAGTCTTTCACAATTCGGTGCATATAAGTGAAATTATATGCGTAAGATTTTCGTGCTTTGGCACACACAAGTACACACACCTCAACACATATTTTCACACTTTGTAGTACATTTTCACACGTTAATGCAATTTTTGTATCTCAACGCATACAAGTTTTAAATCTTTACAAGTATCTATAGGCACACAAAAATATAAGCACTCGTATTTGTACAAGATCCTCTAGCACTCATATTCATATGTGACCCTCAAGCAATCGTTTTCGTGTAACCACTTGTACTAGTACTTAACCCACAAGCACTAGCATTTGTATGAAACCCTCAAGGATTCATATTCATTTAAGATCCACAAGCACTCATGTTCATATGAGACCCACAAGCACTAGCATTCATATGAAACCCTCAAAGACTCATATTCGCACAAGACCCACAAACACTCATGCTTGTACGAGACCCGCAAGCACTCATATTCATACGAAACCCACTAGCACAAAAGCACTTGCATTTAATGTGAGATTTTATACTTCAGTGCATATTTTCACACTTCAATGCACAATTTCACATCTCGATGCATACAAGCATCACAAACATTTCAAGTTTGATAAACAATCCTTCCAAGTTATCATATTGTATCCTGCAAGCACTTAATGATTCTTATTTCTCTACAAATATGAGAAAATTTCTGCCAATAGTTTGATGACCATTGAAAGATAAAAGTTTTGACAAGACCCCATTATAAGCCATTAAGAGAGCTCAAGGCAACAAAGGGAATCAAAAGTCTAGGAAATGTCACTAGCTTTGACCATATAGTAAAACAAGACTTTATCAAGAAGCTATTAGAGAATAAGATTCTAAGTTGACCCCAGCAAACCTAACATGACATTGCACATCACAAAGCTACATGATCATCAAGCGACAGAGACTCTTACTAACATGTGGAGTGTGAGGTTTTGCTTCTACAGGTGAAGGTCAACCTAAAATATCAATAACACAAGAACATGAATGAAAAGAGCATAAATTGAACAAAATTTAAAGAAAAATTCAAGACAAGCAAAATGTCTGCCTCAAAAGCCAAGGTCACTCGAGTTAAGAATTCTTTTATAAATAAATAAAAAAAACTATAAGTTGTTTATGATTACAAAGGAAGTTAGGATAATGACATATCCTGCTCTAAGAAACCCTATTACATAGATAGCAACTCCTCTTGGCTCAATCATTTGGAAATATAACGATTGTTTTAGATGAACTTCATGACATTGGCTAAAAAGTTTTTTATCTTAAAAAAACAAAATCATGCAAGTCCTTACAAGATACAAGAGATACATGCAAACAGACTTTATCAAAATTTTACAAGTCTTTTACAAGCATTTTTTACAAGTGCACAAGCATTTTCACAGGCACTCACATTTATGTAAAATTTTTGTGCTCTAGCAAACACAAGGATGTAAGCAGCATTTAATTGTATGAATTTTACAAGTATGATATTTTTGCACTTCGACGTACACAAGCATATAAGTACATGCACTCCAATGCGTAGATTTCATAAGCATTTTCAAACATTTTTAGAGGTATCACATCTGTATTCACATTCTGGCATTATATATATTTCTTTTCAAAAGTCCACTTTCAAAATTTTCACCGTTTTTAGGATGGGTGTTATGTCTTTGCTAATAAGCATGGCTCTCCAACTCAGTAGCGAAGAGGGGCATTTGTGAACACCCTCACCTTTTACTAGTTCAAATGACCATTTACCCTTCACATATCCAAATTTTTTTTTGAAGACTAAATTTCAAGAACAAAGGATCATTTTTAAGCTAAACAAGCAGCTAGACCCAAATCACCTAGGTTGACATTTTGACCTAAAAAGTATAATATTTTCCACCAAGTTTTTGAGAATGGCCTATAAATTGAGGAGATAGACCATTTCTCAGCTTTACATGACCCTAGGAGTTGATAAAGTCAATTCACTGGAGTTATAACAACATGAAGTCTGCTCCTTGTAGCTCAAATCAGCTCATCAAAACTTGAAACTATGATCTTTAGTTGAACCAAGTCCAAAAGAAGTTTACGTTAATGAAAAGAAAGTTTTATTTCACTTACTTTGAGTCACCCAAACCAAGTTTTAGTCCTATACTAACTTGTATATTGCCACCAGGTCTTTTTCTCTTCTGTTTTCAAGGATTTGAGATCAACTCGATAGAATGAGCTGAAGCTGAGCTAGGATCATGTTTATCATATATAAATCAAGCTTCCCCTAGTTTAGTTTGAGTTTAATTCAGTTTCAAGTGTTTTTCTCTCTCGTTTTTTAGGGGCTGAGCTAGATTTGAGCTTAGACCAGCAAAATGAGTTGAAATTTAGCTAGAATCATGTTTAACATGTATAAATCAAGTTTTCTTAGTTCAGTTTGAGTTTATTCTTCCTAGTTTTAGTTCAATTCAGTTCCAAGTTCATTTTCTCTTCTGTTTTCAAGAGTTTGAGATGAATTTGTGCTCAACCTCACAGTGTGAGCTGAAATCAAGTTCCGGTTATGTTTATTATGTATTAATCAAGATTAGGAATGAGTTCCATGGTTTTCGAAACTAAATTGAACTCAAATCTGAAGGAATAAAATCAAATCAAAATTAGACAGGTAAGTAGCTTATCCACACACCCTCTACTCTTACCAGTGAAAATTCCAACAAAAATTGGATTTTTATGGCCTTCCTTGATTATCTTTTATGAGTGTGTCGTTTACGGCTTGGTAAAATGTTTTCAGTAGAACCTATTTAAGAGTCTGTCCCTAGGCTGGTTCAGAAAACTCATCCAGAATTCTAGGAACACATATAGGGGCAAAATGGTCATTTTCTTTTTTGTCTGATTCTTCTACATAAACATAGTGTTTAGCTCACATATACTTTGGTTTATGACTTTCTTTGATTCCTAAAACCTTAGTTCAAGCCAAGCGCCTTATTTGAACTGATTTCATCCCAAAATCACACACAAGGGTATTTTGGTCATTTGCTGTAATGCATGTATTTTTTGAAAAAGGAAACTTAGGAATCACATGAACCTTAGTTTTCTTTTTATCTACATTCATATGAATTTTGTATACTTGAGCCTAGGCTAGGGTTTTTCAAAATCAGCACCAAGCCAAAGCCGAGTAAACTTGTGCCCAACCTAGGTCTAAAACTAGTTTTTCAAAATTGAATCTAACCCATGTCTAGTTCATGCCATGCAGCTTGAACCCACCTAGTCCAGCTTGATCCAGGTCCAGATCCATAATATTTTTATATCTCCATTTCATATTCTTGATTCAGATCACATATCTAAGTCTTATTTTCATATATGGATCTCATATCCAAGTTTTTGATATGAGATCTATCTTTATAGATCCAGATCCATTATTCCCACTTGAGGACTTGGATATCAAATTATGATCTAGATCTCATCATCATATCTACATTCATCTTCTAGAATTTTCTTTAGATCTAAACCGAAATCTAGGATTAACATGTGAGCATAATGCACATTATATTTAAAAAATGCATCGTGATTTTCTCACTTCACGCCTAGTGTCAATTTGATGCAAATACTTGAAACTTACAAAATTTTTTGCTGAGAACTCCAGTGTAGACAACATTGGAATTGGTATCTGTATGTGGATGGAACGAACATTTTTTTGTTTCATATCAAGTTCTAAACTATGATTGTAGAGGTGTTTTTTGTCCTTTTCATATTCTTGTGTCGTTTGTTGTCCATGCTCAATGACAATCAGAATCATTTATCAAGAATCAACCATCACTTCTTCACGCATGTGTGGCGTTTCATGGAATTGAATTCGGGGTCTGGACAAGAATGCAATGAACAAAACTTGATTGAAAATATGATTTTAACTTTAATGTTTTGAATTGAAAGATAATGAAAAGGTTTAGTCATGTATCAATAGGAAGAATGTGGTTTGCCCCTTGTTTCTCCTATAAATAGGGATCTACTCTCTTTCTATACAATAGAGCTTTCTTAGAGAAACCACAACAGTTGGTAAAATTTCAGCTAGGTCCTCATAAGAATTTTGCTCAAAACAAGTTAAATTTTTAGAGTCTTTGTATAAGTCTTGGTTCAGGTTTTCATTAGAACTCAACCTAGACCCTACTTTGCTCAGTGCAGAGGTCGTGTGAGTAGGCTCACATAGGTCTCCAAGATCAAGTAATTTCTTTTTCCCTCTTCTTTCTTTTCTTATTTGCAATTTAGTGCTTTCTTTTTTTCTTTACTTTATGTATGTTTTAATTTTCTTTGTGCTTTTAGCATGTTTAGTTTACTTTATTTCTTACTTAGGTCTTAGATTTCTTTTAGTTTCTTTAATATGTTCTAGTTTAGCATGTTTATTTTCTAGATTAGATTTATTTTAATGTCTTTAGAGTAGGCATAAGAGTTAGGTACGCCCCCCTCTTCCTTATCTTTTCCTTTAATATCACGTTTCAACTTTGGTTTTTTCTTAAATCATGCCTGTAGAATATAATTTTCTCTTATAGTTTCTTTTGTCATGCGTTACACATATGTTTTAATATGCACTGGATCACTTTGTACCCATATGCACCCGTTGTTTGAAGCCAAACTGGGTGACCCTAGTATCATACGCTATGCCACTGAGTCAGGTATGTGAAAGCCTGAATCTAGTTTGGCTCTCAAACAAAAACCATATCAAAATCATAGTTTTCTGAAATATTTTCAAAATCAATTTCTTGAATGATTTCAAAAATTGTAGGTCATATAGGCATGAAGTCCAAACTTAGCTCAGTTCTGTAAGACTTAGCTCAGATAGGACTTAGAGTCAACTGTTTTTGAACCTAGGTCTAGTCAAATTTCATTTAACACTCATTCATATGAAATGAATGAAGTTCATATCGTATGTCATATGGTTTGACTAAAACCAAACACACTCATTGTAGTTAAACCCATCTCTAGTAGGTTGAAGCCTAGTTTAGGTAAAACTAAACCCAAATCTCTCGGCCGACCGAACCCTGAGCCTGTTTGGTTCTTGGATCTCAATTCAAGGCATTGGATTCGAATCATGAATCTTATACTTATCTAAACCCTAACATTAAACCCAATTCTAGTATATGGGGTTTGTATCTCAATTATTTGATTTTAGATCTCAGATTATGGATCTCAAATTATGACTCTTGGGTTATGGAGCTTGTATTTTTTATCTTAGACTTTAGATTTTGGATCATATTTCATATAATGACTCTTGAATCATAAATCTCAAATTATGGATATCATATTTTGGATCTAAAACCTTAGGTTTTGGATCTCAAATCTCAGGTCTTGGATTTTGAATCAGATTTCTCACAATGAACTTGGACTTACAAAACCTTAGATTAATCTCATGGAATCATAACAATATTTTAAACCATGTAATCATCAAATTTGATTCCGTTCTTTCATAATTTGGATTTTAGAAGATGAAATTAAAAGATACAGGATCAAATTTATTGGATCTCTAGCCATTGAACCTTGGATTATGACTTATGAATCTCCATAACATGACATGATATTTTAAACCTCCATGTCATTTCCTAAATTTAAGTCAAGAACTATATAACCTCTCAGATCAATATTACAAGTTTTGGACTTGATCCAATTTTTCTCTTAATATGTACACCCAAATTCTAGTAGAGATCAGACTCCAAGTATACATGATCCAGTTTTTGCATGCATTACATTATATTTAAGAAATCAATTTGTATTTATCTATGATGATCCAGACATTAATAGGCATCAGATTAAATTCTCTTTGTTCATCAGTCTACTTCTGAGATATACTTGGATTTTAAGACATTCATGATTTTAAAACGAAGGCACATTTATTTCTCATAGGTTTTGGACGACAGGAGACATAAGAAATGTACTTATGAGACATTCATGATTTTAAAACTAAGGCACATTTATTTCTCATAGGTTTTGGATGACAGGAGACATAAAAAATGGAATATTTAGTCTAGTCCTTGGTTTGATTATCCCTGTTAAAAGCACCAGGAATGGTTAGAGCTCGTACGAATGTATAAGGTCTCGTCTCCCAAAATCCAGCTCAAGAAATAGAGGCGAGTACAAGTAAATTAAATCCTACTTATACTGTCTGTAAGATTGAAAAATTTTATATGTAAACATCTAGTCCTTGAATTGATGCCCTTAAATCATATCCTACTTATACTGTCTGCGTGTAAGATTGAAAAATTTTATATGTAAACATCTAGTCCTTGATTTGATGCCCATAATAAAGGTACCAAGAATGGTTAGATCACATTTCAATAGGTCAGGTACTGTCTCTCATAATTTCCTGGAAGAGATAAGGAGGTATGTACGTTTTTTAACGTTATTTTCATGTGAATGGTCATATGCAAGAATGCAAAATTTTGCATGTAAACAGATGTGGTGATCATGATAGGACCTACTCTAACTAGACTAAATGTTCTAGATTACTGGGTTCTAATTGTTTTCCAAACCATAAATCCATGCAGGTGTTCTTATATGATGTGTGTAGTTTTGTTTGCATTAGGACTTAGAATTGAGAGGAATTCAACATGTTTGCATAGATATAACATCATACATATCTCCTCTTAATTTAGATTTAATTGAAAACAATGTTTGTTTCTCTTCAATGATCTAAATCTCCTTCTTACGATCTGCGTTCGAGCCTTAAGTTTGCCCATGTACGCATTTTTCAAACCTTTCCATAAACCTATATAAGTCCTTATCATCATGTCGTAGAATTTTTCCTGTTAAGCAATAGTGTCAGGGGGAGGGGGTGTTCAATGGCTAGATTAGCATAATAGGGGTGGGTATGGGCCCACCCTTTAATGAGATAATAGTCCTATATATAGGTAAAGTCCATGGAAAATTGGGAGCCCTGAACTACAGAACCTAAGGAGGAGTCTATGCCACATACATTGGATTTCATCCAATTATATAGGCATAACTAGACATGAAATTGCTATTAATCATGAACCCTATGGGATCTAGCTAAAGAGTGCACAACATTTTCAACTATGCATTATACAACCATGCCCATTAGGGTTTAGGGTGTGCTGCATGTGTTAAACTATAAATCCTTCACCAGCACGTTGAAGAGGAGTCTCTTAGGATTCCACATCCTTGTAAAATATGTTAAGATATTTAATGTTCTTGTAACATGTGAAGAGTCTCCGATGATTCTATGTTGTAGTTATTATCCTTGTAATATGTGAAGTCTCCTAGGATTCTATGATGTAATTAATGTCCTTGTAGCTTGTGAAATCTCCTAAGATTCTACGATTGGAGACTTAGAATTCTGAAAATGAGATTATAAATAGAGGTCGTACAAACCACTTTGGTCATAGCTTTTTCTCATCTTCTTCTTGTTCACTCTTTCTCTCTCTATATTCTTGCGTGATTGCTGATTTCAAAACTCAGATATTGGTGCTTAAATTTCTTACGTGGTATCAGAGAGCCAGGTTACGTTATCTCTACCTAACAAAATGTCCAAACAGGTCTGATCTGGTTAGAACTCTTTTTTCATCTTGTTTTTATCTTGAATTTACTTTTCTCTAGCGAACTTATTGTTCCTTTTCTTCTTGCTTACCAAAGGATACATCTTGCTATATCGTGTCTTCTTTCCCTCTCATCTTCTACATGTATACCCTTCCTTTTTGTTGTTATGGAAAACCTTTCGCATTTTGGCATGTCCTCAAGTTTTCTTCCTCACCTTATTACCGAAAAACTCAACCATGAGAATTATTTCATCTGGAAAAGGCAAATCATGCCTTTCATAAAAAGTCAAGGCCTCTTTGGACATCTCGATGGTTCAACAAAGACTCCACCAATATCCGTTTTGCAGGAAATAAAAAATGAGTCAGGAGAAGTTATTGTTGTTCATGAAGACAGCAACCGTGAACATGCTGTGTGGATGAGACGTGACCAAAGTCTGGTTGTATATATTTTGTCTACTCTATCTCAACAAGTGTTACTTTCAGTTTCTGATGACTGTACTGCAGAAGAATTATGAGAAACCCTTGCTGATACATTTTTCCAAATATCAAAAGCTCGAATTATGTACTTAAAGAAAGAATTTCAGAATTTGAGCAAAGGTTCAATGTCTATCATGGACTATTTGGGGCGTATTAAGGCCGTCGCAGACCAATTTTCTGCCTCATGGAATAACATTTCTGATAAGGAGAATGTGCAACAAACCTTGAATGGACTTGGGCATGATTATCACACTTTTATTACAGCTCTTGAGGTTCTTCCTGTTCTGCCTTCCTTCAACGAACTACAAGGTAAACTTCTCCAACATGAAATGAATATGAAAAGAGTCAATGAAAGAACTGATCAAAAGAACTCTCAAAATGTGTTGGCCATGAATGTAAAGTTTGGTAAGAGCCATAGGAACTCCAATCGTGGTGGTCGTGGCATTTTACCAACACCTCATAACCAATGTATGTCTCCTTTGGATACTTCAAGAAAAATACCAATTTGTTTTCAATGCAACAAGAAAGGGCACAGTCTTGGTTTAATCCTCAAAATAAAAACAAAGGGGTAAGACATGATTATAAACAAGGAGGACAAAGTTCTAAATCCACTGCCGAAGATATGCAGCAGTTATTGATGACCGCACTCTCAAAGATGACTATAAAGCAAAATGAGCAGGGAGAATGGTTCTTGGATTCAGGTGCAGCTACCCATGTAACAGGAAATGCAGGTAAATTGACTAACTTATCCCCTCATTATGGTAGAAGTTGCATTATAACAGGTGATAGAAAATCTCATCCCATTACACATATTGGAAATGCACATATTCCATTGTCATCCTCATCTCTATCACTGTCTAATGTTGTTCTTGCTCTCAATATAAAAAAGAACATCATATCCATTTCTAAACTCGTTGATGATACAAGCTCTTATGTTGAATTCACACCTTCTTCTGTCTATGTCAAGGACCTCCAAATGAAGAAAATGTTCGCTAGAGGGGAGCGTCAAGGGAATATATATGTCCTCAAGAAATGTCTACCCAAGGATTCATCCACTTTGATATAGAATTGAAGACATTTTCTCTTTCTCATAATGCATCATCATTGCAAGTTCTTGCCATTTTCAATCAAAAGGGGCCCTAATCAATTTTTGGAATCTGATCAGTGGCATAGTCGGCTGAGACACTATGGTCGACATTTCAATGAAAAACTAGTCACATATAGTCTCATTTTAAGATCAAGTTTACCTCTTACTTCAAGTGTCAAAAAATGTTCAAGTTGTGGACTTTGTAAGAGTCATGTTCTACCTTTCCATAATATAAATCAAAGGGCTTCCAAACCTTTTGAAACTTTTTTTATGTATGGGAGTCAGCCTCTATTGATTCCATGTCTGGATCAAGGTATTATGTCTTATTCATTGACTCTTACTCACATTTCACCTGGATTTACTTCATGAAACACAAATCAGAAATCTCCCACATATTTGGAAACTTCTATGCCATGATTCAAACCAAATTTTCATCCAATGTGGTGTATTTTCAATGTGATGGAGGGAGAGAATATTCCTTGCTTGATTTTATTAAATTTCTACGTGAAAAGAGATAACTAGACAAATTTTCTGCCCTTACACACCACAACAAAATGGCGCAGTTGAGCGAAAACATCGACATATAGTTGAAAGCACCTTGAGCATTATGCATGATACTAATGTGCTCATTTCCTTGTGGACTGAAACCTTCCATACTGCTTACTGCTGTATACATAATAAATTGTTTGCCTATGACACTCTTGATGTCTAAATCACCATATTTTACACTCTTAGGCAAACAACTTGATTACAATAACTTGAAGGTTTTTGGTTGTGTATGCTATGTTCACGTTGATGCTGCCTTGAGGAACAAGTTTCAAGACAAAGCTATTCAATGTCGATTCATTGGATATGCTAATGAATATAAAGGTTTTCGATGCTATGATCGAACAACTAAACGTATCAAAACTTCAAGAAATGTCTTTTTTGATGAACATAGTTTTGATGATACAAATGAAATGCCTATGACCATTGAATCTTATGATCCCTAGACCAGTACACAGTTATTCAATGCAGATCCTGTTATTGAAAATAATGTGCCTCAAGGTGAAGATCCAGAGAAAGCAATACGACTGTCGGATATGGCTCAAAGTGAAAATCAAGAAAATCCAATACAGTCATCACGAAAGCAATAATGAAGAACAGAGCAACGATTCACATCGGTATTCGGGTCTTATCTACAATCAACAACTAAGGGACCGAGATGCTCACAATGAAAAAGACAACATGCCCCACCTTAGAAGATCCCAACGCATTCGTCATCCCATTCACAGGTGGGTTAGTTATGATTCTTTATCACTTGATTTTCAGTTATTCATGGCAAATGTTGGCTAGGAGGAAGAACCTACTTCATTTGATCAAACATTAAAATCACATCATTGGAGAAAGACTATGAAAGAAGAAATGGATGCCTTGCATGAATGTGGAACATGGGAGATCGTTCCAAGGCCACATGAAAAGAACGTAGTGGGCTCTAAATGGGTATACAAAATCAAATACAAACCCGACGGCAACACAGGAAGACACAAAACAAGGTTAGTAGCAAAAGAGTTTACACAACAATATGGAGAAGATTATTATGAGACATTCAACCCTGTGATAAAAATGAGAACAATTCACGTGATTATATCATTGGCAGTTGAATATGGATGGAAACTACATCAAATGGACGTGAAGAATGCTTTTCTTCATGGTGATTTGAGCGAGGAAGTATATATGGAACAACCTCCAGGATATACGAAAGAGACTCTCATGCATGGGTTTGTAAACTAAGAAAATCTATTTATGGACTTAAACAGGCCTCACGCTCGTGGTTTGACAGTTTCTCCTGCAAGATTCAAGAATGTAGTTTTCGGAGATGTCCTCTAGATCACTCTCTTTTCATTTATTGAAAGGCAAACATATTTACTTCTTACATATGTTGATGATATTGTTATCACATGCAATTCAGAAAAACACAGAAGAAGCTAAAGTTTTGATGATGCAAAACTTCAAAATGAAAGAGCTTGGTGATTTACGATTCTTTTTGGAGTGGAAATTGATAGGCACAATAATCGCCTCACGACACAACAGAAATATACATTGGATCTGCTGAAAAAGTCAGGTATGTCTGATTGTAAGCCTGTTGGAACTCCTAGTGTTCTAAATCAAAGACTAAGTGCTCAGGATGGGGAGTTATATGAAGATCCTACGCAGTATCGAAGTATTGTTGGGGCACTTCAATATTTTACTAGAACAGATATTACATATGCTGTGAATCAAGTATCTCAATTTATGCATGCACCTAGAGATACTCACATGAATGCTGTCAAAAGAATATTAAGATATCTTAAAGGGACAACAGGAGATGGCTTAGTTTATGTTAAGAGCGAAAATATAACTGTTGGACATCAACTTATGACATTCGCAGATGCAGATTGGGCTGAAGATCCCGATCAAAGAAAGTCCATTTCTGATTTTTGTATTTTTATACGTAATCTTGTGTCTTCGAGTTGTCGAAAGCAAAAGGTAGTAGCAAGATCCAGCACTGAAGCTGAATACAGATGCATGACTGCGGGTGCTGCTGAAGTTACATGGGTTAGACATTTGCTAGAAGACATTGGAGAAAAGATTAAAACGTCAATGTTAATGTGCGATAATCAAAGCGCTATTAACATTGCCTTTAATCCCATACAACATGGTCGAACAAAGCACATTGATATTGATCAACACTTTTTTAGACAAAAGGTGGAAGACAAGAAAATTCAGCCTATTTATGTTCGTACAGATGAACAAGTTGCAGACTTATTTACAAAAGGATTAACAAAACAACGATTCTGGTTTCTAAAAGGCAAGTTGTACATGGTGCAAAACCATGCACAACTTGAGGGAAGGTGTTAAACTATAAATCCTTCACCAGCACATTGAAGAGGAGTCTCTTAGGATTCCACATCCTTGTAAAATGTGTTAAGATATTTAATGTTCTTGTAACATGTGGAGAGTCTCCTAAGATTCTAAGTTGTAGTTAATATCCTTGTAACATGTGAAGTCTCCTAGGATTATATGTTGTAGTTATTATCCTTGTAATATGTGAAGTCTCCTAAGATTCTATGATATAATTAATGTCCTTGTAACTTGTGAAATCTCCTAGGATTCTAGGATTGGAGACTCTTAAAATTCTGAAAATGAGATTATAAATAGAAGCCGTGCAAACCACTTTGGTCATGACTTCTTCTCCTCGTCTTCTTCTTGTTCACTCTTTCTCTCTCTATATTCCTGCGTGATTGCTGATTTCAGAACTCAGATATTGGGGCTTGAATTTCTTACAGCGATCTATATTGGTCATGTCTCATGCCTTCATAAACTTCTTTCCAAAAACTAGATGTGGATTTCAAGACTTGTTCCACTTTCTTTGTCAAAATTATCCAAGAGTTCAAGTTCTGCCTTGTTCATCAATCTACCTCTTAGGATGTTAGTTTTCGCCTATTATGGGCCAAACTTGTTTACTGTCACTATCAGTATCTCCTCTATTGGGTTGACCAGTTCGGCACAATCTCTTAAAAAAGTCAGCCATCCTCCAATTTGTTTGATATGCTTTGGGTCTGTCCTAACCTCTATTGTCCTTGTTGTTGTAGTCAATATGTTCCAAACTCAACCTCACTCCCATATTGTACACGATTTTTCGGGAGACCTAGACACTACCTTCATTTCCATGGATCAGCTGGCACCAGATTGGTACTCACAATGGTTGGAACAGTTTCAGGAAGCCTATGCCTATTACTTGGGTGACTATGGATTGGAGACATTGGCTCTTGCTGCAATGAGGTGAATGGAGGGTTAATTCAGGCTTTGGTAGAGCAATACAACCAATTTCCCTGAGGGGAGATGACTCCCCTCATTAATGAATTCACAGACTTCTCTCCCTAACCCAACTGGCCACCTTAAAGGTCTTGTGAACAAACAAATTTTTATCAAAAAATGCCGACATAACTAATTCTAAAGAGCTTCTCTACAAGTTGACAAGATACCAAACTTGGGATCTTCAGAAGACGTGCTATAACCAACATGTCAGATAGTGGATTTCCATGCCCACCTAGGTGGCACGTCTTAGGAAACGATGGAGCGATCAAAATTCACACAAAACAAGACTAGGAAGGCAATGCTCATCTGTATTGTTGGGATACTCATCTTCATGAACGGACAAGGAACCATGAATCTACGTACCATACAACTTTCATAATGTGGGGAACCATAAATGTTAATTTCCTCGACTCCCAATGTACAATATTGTTCAATATCTCTAATGTCTCTAAGCAAGATTTTCAAAATAACCCAATTTCAGATTTCAAGGATAATATTGTCATGACAGGCAAGTAAAGGCAAGCTAAGTAACCAATTCCAATGGCTCCTCACACTTAATCTAAAGGCACAATGAAGAAAGGATTGAAGCATATGTTGAGGCACAAGTTCATGAGTCATCTAGTTTAGAAAAAGGGATTCATGAGGAAAGAAGAAATGAGAATGAGGCTGAGTAGACCCAAAAATGTTCACCCAGTTTTAGAGAATCTTCGAGCTATTGATGAAAAACAATGGTAGGGCCGAACCATCAAGTAGCAAGACTAAGGGAGCCTCAAGCTCTTGAGATGAAAGCAAAATACCCTTTCTACAAATTTCACGGGAGATTGGCCATAGAACTAAAAATTGTATCCCTCTCAAGCACACTATACAATACTATGTAGACAAAGGGCTTTTGGTGGAAGGATCGATACATGAGCAAAATGCTAGAGCCTAAGTTGACTCGTAATTTCTTTGTTTTCGGTCCTTTCTCATGCAGTGTAAGAAGAATAGGTGTCCGCTACTCAATCCTTTGATCAAATGAAGTTGTTTTTCTTTCAATCAAATGTCTCTCTCTCTCTTTTTATGTCCAAGTATTTTTCGTCTATTCTTGGGTGGCTAGACGTATCTGTTTTCCACGATTCTAGCATTCCCGTTGCCACCTTATATACTAGGGCATCTTTGTAGCTTAAGATAAATAGCCACATGAATTTGTAAGGATTTTTGAAATATTTTCTTTCAAAATCTTTCAAGTAGGAAAAGTTTTCAAAACAGAGTATCAAGAGTTTTATGAAGGTTTAAAACTTCAAATAGAAATTCTAGGTAATTCAGAACTACTTTTTGGCCAAGATCTTTCATGAGTTTACAATTATTCAAAGCAAATTGTACAAGCAGTCATCAGAATTTAGAAGCACTACACAGACATTCTCAGGTATTTCACACATGCATTGGTATGTTAATTTCACAAACATACAAGCACTCTACATCATATGAGACTCACAAGCATACAAGCACTTGTACTTCATATGAGACCCATAAGCATACAATCACTCATACTTTCATGTGAGATCTACAAGCATACAAGCACTTGTAATACCAGTTCTACAAGCAAAGAAGTACCTGTAGTATGAGATACACAAGCATTAGAACAATTGAACACCTACACAATGTGTGGACCACATGTTTCCTGCACGAACATCCACCCCTAATTTGTGGACCTTAGCACTATGGGCATAAACACCGAAACACTGACAGTCTGACACCCAATATGTGGATTCGTTGTTTCATTTGAACATCTGAATAAAGTGCCTGGACTTCATACTTTAACACATAAACATTAAAACACCTACACATAGTGCGAGAGTGTAATGTCTCAGAAAAATAACATATTTGCACATATCTATATCAAAAATCACAAACAGAATAACATATTGTCATATTCATAAATACATTCTCATTCTCCTCAGTCTCATAATTAGCATTCAAAATACATCAGCTTTGTTGATTTTCATTCTCCTCACTCCTCATCATCAAGATTAGAAGGAACAACAGGTTCTGTAAGATCCATATTAGGAGCATGCAAATCATGTTCGCCTTCAAGGTCCACGTCAATGTCCTCTGGATTAACATCCCAATATTTGGATGATCCTGAACTATAAGTTGCAACAAAATCAAAATATGATTTAAGTTAATATTAACTTACCAACATAATAATAATATACATAATTACATATGTATTATGTATACATATATAAAATACGAAAAGAAAGAAATACCTGTAATCATCTGAAGTACGTGAAAGTAAGCGTAGGTTGGAGTGGACATAAACTAAATCTTCTGCTCGCTTACTAGTTAGCTTATTTCTCTTGATGTTGTGAATTTGAGAATAAGTGCTCCAATTTCTTTCACAACATGAAGAGGTTGCAGGTTGAGATATAACTTCAATGCATGTTGTTGGAGATTTGGTGTCGTTGTTCCAAAACATAACCACCAATTAACAGGATCTTTTTCATCTCTTGCCGTACCCCCGTACCCAAGTTTTTTGAAAATGGTCCGTACCCGTACTGGCACCCGTACCCGTACCCATGTGACATAGTTTTTTAAGAGAATAAGAGGTTTTTAACTTCTAACTTTCAGAAATCATGAAAGGTTTTCTAAAGTGAGAAGCTTTTATTGTTTTTCATAAACCAAAAGCTTTTCTTTATGCTACGCATTTTATTTTATTTGGTGAGTCTTATCTTTGACATTTAAGCACGACTTCGTACCAACTTAGTAGCAAAAGGGGGCATTTGTAGACACCTCAAATTTTTACAAGCAAAAATGACCATTCTATCCCCCACAAAAAGCATTTTCAACTAGTTTTCTGAAAGAATTTCAAATGCAAAAGCCATGAACCATACAAGAACAAGTCACAATGTTCTAGACAACAGACACCAGGATCCAGATTACCCAAGTTGTTGCTGCCTAAAAAAATGATTATTTTGCTCGAACACCCAATTTTGTCCAATTTTTTTCAAGAATAGTCATTGAAATCATGAAAATTGTTTTATCTAAGGTCAATCAAGGTTATTTTCATCTTTACAAACCTAGAAGAACTCTGAGGACAAGTTTACTAGAAATGGCCAATTTCTCTATTTTCCACTATTTCTTAACATCAAAACACCTACAGACGAGATCTGACTTGCAATAGGTTCTCTCTAGTGTTAGCAGAGTGTTGCCAACTTCATTTCCAGCTTTCAAGCTTGAGTTCCTTTGTAAGAGCAGCCATTGCTAGGAAATGCTATCTCATTTTCCTATCTTCACATATCTAATAATCATTTCTACACAATTTAAGCAAGTCAGCCCAAATTGAGCTATATCATATATTCTTTAGTGTTGGATCTAACTATTTTTAACTTTAGTTCAACAAATTCTTTCTCATATTGAACACAATGATAGCTTTGTAGTCACTCTTATAGCGTCTATATCCAGACAGAGTCACTAGTAACTTTTGAAATAATTTATGAGAGATCTAGAAGGGTAATTTCCAATCCGAGTCCACCGATAGATTAAGAATCATTCAAAGATAATATCAGTGCATTCTTTCTTATAGACAAGGTCAAAATCTTTTTTTTTTTTTTTTTATTTTGAAAAGTTTGATTTTCCAAGGGAAAATCGAGGAATTTTTCAATCAAAATTGACATGCACCTAAGACTAAGCCTAATCCATGTCCTAGTGTGGTTAGACCGCCTAACCAGCCTCTTAGAGCATAGTTTTGCGCCCAAGGGCAAAATTATCGTTTGTACATATGTACATTATTTTATGTAAACCTAAGTTTAGAGTCACATGAATTCCTATGCCAAATCTAAGCCTAGAAAGGCTCATGCAGGGTCTAATGTAAGACCCACTGTTTTTCTTTTAAACTGTCAAGTTTATCAAAGGGAGACATTTGTAGAAAAGATAGAGATAAGGGCATATCTAACCACATTTTACAACAATTAACCACTCCTTCACCGCTTTCTTAGAGGAGAAGACTCAACGATAGAGAGTTTGAGAGAAAGAATGAGAAAGTGAGGAAGAGACCCTCGCTTCTGCCATTGGTGGCTGCTGGGAAGGAACCGGAAGCACAAGAAGGCTGCGGTTAGAAGTTTATCTCAGATTTTTAAAGGTATGGGGATTTTCAGTCATAAGTGTAGCATGAAGCCGTCTATTTTGATTTCTTATAGATACATATACATGTGAATCCATGTATTTACATGCTTAGAAGATGAATCTATGCATGAGGTGTCATATGATTGAGATGATATACTGTGTTCGTAGTCATGAATATCTATGTTAATGGCTTTGTTAGAGGATTCAAACAAACTACATGAAAGAAAGTTTTATACCAGAACCCTCATCGAGGGTCTGGCCACAGAAACTGATATACGAAATGCCTGTGGGAAGGCCCTGTTGCCATCCCGAACCTAATACATGATAAAAAAAAAAAAGAGGGAAACGGTCCAGAACATTGTCGACAGAAGGCGGGCCTGCTCTGCTCTCGACTTAGGGTAAACCCAAAATCAGCAATAAAAAAAAGGGAAGCAGTTTAGAACGTCGTCGACAGAAGGCAAAACCTGCTATGCTCGACTGAGGGAAAGCTCAACTCAGCCAATGGAGAGGAGGGAAGGAAATTCCTCCTACTCTAGCGACGAGCAGAACCTGTCGCCGATCGATTGGAAACCCGTCGTCTCCTTCGTGGAGATAGCAGAAACAATTTGGGGAAAAGAGGGAACATGACGTTGAGTTCCTCCTGTCGCTCCCTTCTTCCTGTCGGTTCTTCACTGTCGCAGCGAGAGGGAAACTGTGAGGATGCCGTTGAAGCTGGGAGGTCGTCGTTCTCACGGTGGTGGTGCTGGAAAACGAGAGCAGAGGAGGCGGTGGCAGTGGAAGAACCCAACCGCCGGATCTCGCAGGCGAAGGAGAGATTTCCCCTCTCTGGTTTTGGGATTAGATGGTTGAAAATCGGTGGGAACTCCACCGTCGATCAAACGGGAGGAAGAGGGAGGAAGGCGATCTCTCCCACTGGCCTCGTTTTCCTCTGGTGTGGGTTGCTGGAGTTCGGTTAAAGTTCCACCGTCGGTCGCTCAAGGAGAAGAAGTCTCGCGGGAGGAGGGAGGCGCTCCCGTGAAGAGAGAGGAAACCCAGCGATAAAATGAGACGAGAATTGGGTTCGGTAAAATTTATATCAATGTTAGAATTTTCAAAATTAGTCCACCATATTAGCACAATTCTCAAATGTTATAGTTTTTAGAAATTCATTCCACAACATTTTTTGCTAAAAACTAATTCAAAAAGGGACTTGCATAAGTTATTTTCCGTAAGAACCGAAGAATTCTTACGAAACTGCAAATCGGTACCCTATAAGTTCTTAAAAATTTCCAAAGGAAGGTTCTTATTAAATTGTTTGCAATTTCGGTGAAAAAGCGAAATATTATGTTGTAATTGCTCTTTGATGCCCATAGTTTTGTTTAAATTCTCAGAAAAGGGGTTCTGAAATCTCGTGCTTCTAAATGACAATTATATTGTTATTGAGATTTCTGGATGTGATGTTGTTGCTTGCCCATTCGACTTTGTTTTGTTGCCATTAAATTAAGTTAGAAAACGGCTTATTGCTTCTATTTGGGAAACTGAGCCTGAGGGCAGTTTCTGTGAGAGGTAATAGACGATGTCTAATGATGAGAAACGCTCACATTTAAAATTCAAAGGCGAAACATGAACTGTGTGCAATCGTACATGCGAGTGCGAGCTTGTGTTTTGTCCAGTGTTTGGTTTCGTCCCAAGAGGTAATGGTGTGTCTGAGCTCACTGTTGATGCACACTCCTCTGTCTGCACTGGAGGGCCCACAAGATATTGGGCGGTACAAGGACCCGAGATTCTGCTGTTTTTGTTGGAGAGCAAGGCGTATCCTGGTCCCTCACCCCGAGTTCCTAGAGGGACCCTACTGCTGCAGCGGCGATTTGGGATATCTCAGGAGGCTTCACTGCAGGTTACCCTCGATCTGTTGGATCACCTGGTGAAGATATGTTTTGTTTTGCCCATGAGTGCCCACATGGATTTCTGTTGTTGCTCGGCACGATGACCATGACATTGTCAGAAAACCATGGTTGGAACTTTATGAAATTTTTGGAGGTTTTGAACACCTCGTTTCTGTTAATGAATCATAACTGTAATATGTGTTAAGATTTGGAAACTTATGGCCCTTATATGAATTTGTTTTACAAAATCAAATATTATTTTGTTGGGCCATGTTCCATTCATGGCTGGATTTTTCCATACTCGAAGGAATTCTGACCCTTCTTTCTATCTCTACACGTAGTTCTTGATAGATTATGGCTCATGGAGGAACGACCTCAGTCTTGTGAAGGACGGGCATTGGCATTCTGGACATTGCTTCGGTTTTGGACTTAGTGGTTATTTTAGTTGTTTGGGTCCAAGTGTTTTATTTTAATACAGTGCATTTGTTTAAATTTTGGTTATGACTCAATGTTGCTTCTGTTACTATTATTTATATAAAAGAAAAAAATTTGGTTTCAAAAATTGGGTCGTGACATCTAAGCTAGCTTGAAATTTGACTCAACCATGTTCGAACCTAGCTCAACCTCTTTGAGTTGAAATGAAACCAGTTTGACCTAACCCTAGTCTGACCAACGTCGAGTAGAGTTAAAACCTAGATCAAGCCCAAGTTGACCTCTTAAACGCCAAGTCTGAGCCCATACTCACATTGAGCCAAGTTCGAATGCCAGACCTTAGTTCCTTGACTTTGATTGTAGAATCAGAACTCGGATCTATAATATGCTCTCATTTAGTTCCAATTCTCGATTTCATATTTCTATATCTAAACTTCTTAAACTAGATATTGACCTATACCTTAAATAGATATTGACCTATACCTTTGATCCAAGTTCTATATCCAAACTCTTATTCGAATCACAATCTAGATCTCTTCGAATCCATGGTTTTAAATCCAAATTCTTTAGAAGTTGACACATGTTACGATCCTATTGAATCTTCCACTCTCAATGACGTGCTGCAGTCATATTGAATCTCTTACTCTCCAAGGACACATGTCATATTCTAAGAGTGCCATATTTGTGATCTCTACTGTTAGATTATGGACACATGTCCAAATCCTATGAAGTACACCACATTTGAGACTCTTTAATTGTCTATAAAAAGAGAAATTCTAGAAAAGGACTATCTACATGGAGACATTCTCTTTCACCCTTGGATTTTGTACTAATATGAGAAGAAGTCTTCCATTGCAGATCACGTCCAAGCCAGAAAAAGAGAAAGAAGTTGAGGTAAGATCTCTCTCTTTTTCATTGTACACATGTGTCATTTCTGTAATTTTTCTTCATGTTCAGCATGAACATGTTTAAAGTAATCGTTTGCAGACTTTTAGGCCATGATATTTTAGATTTTTAGGTATTTTATAGTTTTCGAGGTGTATCTTTTTGAGTTCATGCAAAATTTTGAAATGCAGAAATTTTAAAATTTTGTAACTTCTAGAAGGTACATCTCTCTAACCAGAAACTGAATTAACAATATATAACAAAATACATGTTTCTCCTATTGTGTAGTTTGTTTTTTCCAAATTTCATTGAATTCTAAGTTTACATAGTCATTTTCCTAAAGTATGTTTTCTACAACTCTCAAACTGCATAAATCATATTCTGAAATTTCTCTAATTTGTGAACTTCATAAATTTCGATTGGGAAGTCTGATTTGCATTTTGTAAAACCAGAAGCTAGATCTATGTGTCTAATATCTCCTTAACAAATTTTAGTCAATTTCATAGCCAATTAGGTGATTTAGTCAAAACTATTTTTTTGCAAGTTTTTGTTGAATACTACAAAATCTCATCAACTTCATATGTTGTTTCTCTCTGTCCATTTAATACTTTTCAAAAATTTCAACTGCTATCTACTTTGCTAATATATAGAGTATCTAGAGACCAACTTAAAGAAAGCCAAGTCAATTTGATACCTTGTCTATTATTCCAAATATAGTTGTGAAGTCACGAAGTCAATTCTATTTCAGTTGGTTTCTGTTGTTCATATTTCTATTTTGAGTTGTTGAAGTCATAACTTTACACTTCATGCATGTTTTTTTGATCTGTAAAGTTCTGTTTGTTCTTTTTTGTGTGGAGAGTCTACAAACCAACTTTCAGATCAATCCAAGTTGATTTGACAGGGTTTGGACCAAATGTACCACCAAATTTCATGTCAATCTAATGTTCTAACCTAACTTTTACACTTGTCAAAGTCAGCTACTAAGCTGAGTCATATTGTCATGTTTTCCAAAACATTGCCAATTTTTCTTGTTTTAGCTTCTTAATTTAGGATCTATCTGATATTAGAGTTAGGCCTGGGCATCGGGCCGGGCCGGGCCGGCCCGGCCCGATAAAGG
The DNA here is from genome assembly GCA_011799765.1 of Nymphaea thermarum. Taxonomy (NCBI): domain Eukaryota; kingdom Viridiplantae; phylum Streptophyta; class Magnoliopsida; order Nymphaeales; family Nymphaeaceae; genus Nymphaea; species Nymphaea thermarum. Next base: position 121,201 of record JAANDH010000556.1, read on the forward strand.
CTGGCCCGATCCGGCCCATCGGGCCGCTCAGCCCGTCCCGGGCCCAGCCCGATAGTTCGGGTCTCGGCCCGAGCCCGGCCCGGCCGGCCCGTCGGGCCGCTCAGCCCAGCCCGTACCCGGCCCGGCCCGGCCCGCCCTCCCTCTCCCTCGCAAAGAGAACGCAGGCTGATGCCGCTCCCATCTCCCTCTCGCACGCAAAGAGACCGCAGCTGGAGGAGCTGTTGTTGTTTCTCTCTATCGTCGCAGCTGGAGAACCCGTCGCTGCTCCATTTCTGACCCAATAAACTCCTCTGTCACTGCCGACAGAAATGAAGAGGAGGTCGCCAGTCAACCCAAACCCCAACAGAGAGGGTTCATGAGGTGCAGATGCTCATCATCGTCTCCCTCGAGTTGATAGCATAGAGACGCTCGCTGGCCATCGTCCTAGCCGCGACCCCAAAACCGAATCTGGTGGAAAAGGGCTTCCTCGCTGGTCATCGGACAGCGGCTCCGGGAATCTTCCTCCCAACAGGAAGCAGAGGACATCACCTTTCTCGCGGCAGCGGCGGCGTTGGTACGAGCAGCAACGGCGATGGAGGCGCGGTGAGCGAAACCCTTGCGGAGAATGTTCGAGAGAAGAGAGAGAAATCGTGCGAACGAAATGAGAAAGAAAAAAGGCGGAGAGGGAGGGAAGCGGGGGACGGTCGACGGAGAGTGAGGGCGGGAGTCGGGCCGGGCCGGGCCGCCGCCGGGCCGCCCTATCGGGCCCGGGCCCGGCCCGGGCCAGGTTTTTCTTGGCCCGAACCCGGGTCCGACCGGGCCGGGCCGGGCCGGCCCGGCGGCGGCCCGGCCCGATGCCCAGGCCTAATTAGAGTGTAACTTTGATTGCTCTATTGTCTTGAACATAGTTAGGGTTTTCTAACATATCCTAATTCTCATGTGAGGTATCTAGGATTCCAAACCACAATTTAACATGTTATTGTGCATAGTTTGCTTTTTAACTATTATAATGTTGGATTTGATTTCAAAATTGCATTTGAATTTACTAAGAAATTCAAGTTAGTTCAACAAGTGGCTCAAGAAAATATCTGTTGTTTATGAAGATTCAATAAGCATTCAAAAAAATTAAATGAAACAAAGACGCTGTACTGGCTGGTTTTAATGTTCTATAGTGTTTGGTGTCCCTTCATATAGTTTGCTTTCACTTTGCGTCATGCATTAAAATTCAAGCTTTGCACTTAGAATTAGGTTGGGTTGAGAATCAGGACGAGTTATCAGCTACATGCTTGCAACAATAACCCTTGTATGCACTGGATCTAAACTGATTTTCATAAGGATACATGTATTCAAAACAGTCTTGAACTGCACATCTTCATTACTGAACTAGTTTTCAAATATGTTTCTAGAACCCTTCGCTTAGACGTGATTGAGATCTAAACCTTATGCTCACCCTACATAAAACCACGTTATGTTTAGCCGATGCCTTAGTCAAGGCCTAACATCGAGCCCACTTCTAACCCATGTTATAATTTAGATGAAACCTTGATCCAAGTAAGGTTTACGAAAAACCACCTTTTGTACCCAGATAGGTCATGTGATCCTAGCATGGAACTAGAACTTGTGAATTGGATGTTAGATCTTTGAATTTGATGTTGAATCTAATTAAATATGGATTTAGAATATTGGATCTTGATTTGGTTATTGCATTTCGATCTTCAGATCTAGATCTCAATAACTCAGATCATGGTTTTTGATCTTACATGGAATTGGATTTCAATTTGGATTTTGGAGATTATTTATCTATAATTTTGGATCTCAAACATTGCAATTTGGATCGCAATGCAGACCTTATACGATTATAACCTAACTTAAACTTCAGATTTTAGAACCATATTATTTGGATCAAGATCTCAAATCATACTACCTTGGATTTCATACTTGAACTTAGATTTAAATAACTCAACCCCTTAGATCCAAAAACCCCAATTTCAAATGCTCAAATTTAGATCACTAAATTGGATGAAAAGTATAAATTTGGATTTTCTTGAATCTGATCTTGAACTCTAGTCTAGTTCTCAATATTTTGGATTTTAGATCATAGATCTCATTATTTCACATTCCAAAACAATTCTATCTAGACCTAGTTTGAATGCATTCAAGTGAGATCTATGAATTGTGCATGGATTGATGAAGATATAGATCTTGAACTGCGTCCTGATATTCTATATATCAATTTCTTTCAGTTCATGCACTCCAATTTCTGATGATCCACTTAGATACTCCAAATTTTCATCTTTTCAAATTCAAGATACTTTAAGATCTAGAAGACAATCGAAGCTTAGAATATAGAACACTTAATCTAGTCATTCATCTGCTTACCCCTAATAAAGGTGCCAGAAATGGCCAGATCCTATGTCACACGGGTACAGGTACGGGTACGGCGACTATTATATATAATTAATTTCAAAAATAAATTATTATATATAATTAAACCACAAGTTGTAACAAAAATGTCAATAAAAAGATGCTCACAATGAATAAATTATCAATGTTTTCATCTTGTTAATGAGATTTCTTATGTTAAAGTAAAAAAAAAAACAAAAAAAAAGTAAACCATAAGTAATTTTTTTGATTTTTTAAGTTATAATGTAGTTTGGATCTGGATCCGACCTGGATCCAGATCCAAATGTACCGGGTCGTACAGCCGTACCGGTACCACCATACCGGTACGTGGTACACCACTAATGTGGTGTACCACTGTGACTTAGGCCAGATCTATTACCAACAATTGGGGTCCTATCTCTCATTGTTTTCTAAAAGAGATAAGGAGGCAAATACATTTTTGAACTTTTTTATATGAACAGTCATACGCATGATTGCAAAATTGGTGACCATGGTGGGACCTGTCGTTGTCTGACTAGACTAAATGTTCCATATTGTTTGGTTCTGATTGTCATCCAAACCATAGAGCCACCTAGATATCCTCACATGATGTGTGCATAATTTCATACGAGATCCGCTATAAGCACTTGTAATATGAGACCCACAACCATAGAAGCACTCATAATATAAAATCCACACGCATCAAAACACCTAAACACCTGCACAATGTGTAGACCTCACACTTCATGCATGAACACCTACACCTAGTGCACGGCCCTTCGTGCTTTGCACACGAACACAAGAAAACCTATACTCAGTGTGAGGATGTGTGCTTTGTAGATGAACACCAAAGCAACTACACCCAGTGCACGTGTGTGATGTTGTGCATGAACACATGTGCAGAGTTCATGGACTTCGTGCTTTGATGCCTAAACATTGGAACACTTGCATGAAGTGCATGGATGTTGTCACAAAGCAAGTACTATCCTTTTTGTCTGTTACCTCTTGCTTCAAAGCATTGCACACCAACCTATCCCCGAGATTTAGTGCAACCTTTGGAAGAACTGTAGGAAACCAAACTCATGTGATATACATTGCACTCATACTAATGTGCATACACAAACACATGAATACAATCCGTCTGAACTCGTGCTTGGCATATCAGAATTCATACGCATGTGCATACAAGAACATGTGAATACACCAAATTTGTAGTATCATGTCTTGAATAACCTTTGCAATACACAAAACTAGTACACTTGCATGCTACACTCACTTATACACAAGAATACAGGAATGCACTGAACTCGTTTAATGTACACGGAACTCGTGTTTCTAACACATTACCGTCCAACTAGTATTGCATTGACCAGAACTTTCATTGTAAGACCCGCAAGAACTTCGATGCCATGAATTTGCATTTCTGATGCACCCCTTTAGAACTTGCCTCATAAACCCAACTTTAGCAGTTAGAACTCGTACTCATGTGTGTATAGGAACAAGTTAGAACTCGTACTCATGTGCATATAGGAACATCTGCATCATGACATGAACCAAGAAAGAGGAGCTCGATGACAAGGTGAGAGCTGAGATTTTGGAAATATCATTAGTCTAGTGTTGCAAGGCCGTGAGAATCTAGCCAAATTTGTACAAGAAAAATGATTTGAGCTGTCTTTGAGCCAATTGAGTAAGGACACCACAAAATAAGTGTTGAGAGATGGACTCGGAGCAAGTATATCCCTTCTTTAACATCAGTACTTAAGAGTACAAGGTATTCATAAGTTTGATTTGTGTCTATTCTATGAAGTTATGTGACCCATGAACCTTTGTCTAGTTATGTCTCCTAAAGCCTTTTGAATTTGAGCAAGTAAGTATGAAGAGTATCCTACACCTGGTCAACCATGACCAATGATCATGAAGTTACTGGCCTCAAAGCTTGCTACATAGTTTCAGTAGAAAGCTCAATAGATATGACACTACAGAAAATGGAGCTATATGTGATCACTAACGTGGTGGGTTTCCTTAGTAGTCTGTTTGGTGGTTAGCTATTTCCTGTAATTGAAGGTCAATTAGAAAAAGAAAGAAAGAAAATGGAAAAAGAACAAAAGAAAACAAAAGAAGAGCAAGAACCAAAGCAAAGATAAGAAAAGAAAAGAAAAGAAATAAAAAGTGCCTACATGAAAGGTGAAAACTGCTCAGGCTAGAAGTTTTTCTACAAATGTCATGAAATTCCTTGTGGCAATTGGTAATCGCTAGGTTACACGGATCTTCAGAAAGTGGAGAGCGTATATTTTGAAAGATCATGCAATCGCTTTGAAGATGGACTTGCTCTATTAAACCTGAAACCATGATTAGGGAAACCTCAAACTCTCAAAGATGTCAAGGGATTTAACCAGCTTTTGAGTGGATACTAAGTTCAAAAGGGAACATAACTTTATACAAAATACTAGATTTTATATTAACTTGTCCTTCACGAGTACTCAATATTTAGAACTCATACTCATAGACACACAATGTTAAGAACTCATTCTTCATGGACATACAAAGTTCGAAACTTGACCTCACAGGCACACAATGTCTTCAACAATAAACTTTTTAGAATTTTTCTAGTTTTCAAACTGGGGCATCTTTATTTTTTAGGAACACCAAAGCTTTTTATTTTTAAACTTTCACAAATCATGAAAGGTTTTCTAAAACCAGATGCTTCTAAAAACATCAATTCACTATTTTCATGAACCAAAAACTTTGCCTTATGCTAGGGCATTTTATTTATTTTGGTAAGCCTCATCTTTGCCACTAAGCATGGATTGTACTGCTTAGTAGAAAAGAAGGCATCTCTAGACAACGAAAATTTTTACAAGAAGAAATGACCATTTTATCCCTCACAAAGATGAATTTGAATGAGTTTTCTAAAAGAATTCCAAATGTAGATGCCATGAACTATACTGTATCAAGTCATAATGTTCTAGGCATCAAACATCAGGACCCAAATCACCCACGTTGTTGCCACCTAGAAAAATGACTATTGTGCCTCCGGTCACCCCATTTTGCCTAATTTTCCATGCACAGTCATGGAAATGCTGAGAAATATTTTAACCAAGATCAATAAAGAATTTTCGTCTCCACAAACCTCTAGGAACTTTTCAAACAAGTTTACCAGCTTCCATTTGGTTAGAAATGATCCAAAAATGGCCTATTTCCATGTTTTTCCACCATTTCATTAGAACAGACCAGATCAAACCTACTATAGGTTCTCTATAGTATTAGTGGAGTATTTCCAGCTCCATTTCCATCTTTCAAGTTCGAATGTCATTGTTAGAGCAACCATTTCTAGGAAATAGTGTTCTATTTCTCCATTTTCACATATATTATCACCATTTCTGTTTAATTTGAGCGAGTCATCTTGAATTGAGCTAGGATCATATTTTTTAGTGATAGATCTGACTATTCTTAAATTCAATTTGAACAATTGCATCTCAGATTGAACACAATTGCAGTTTTCCAGTCAATCATGTAATGTCTGACTGGATGGTATCACTAGTGACTTTGGAGCTAATTTCTAAAAGATCTGGTAGGTCAATTTTCAATCTGAGTGCTCTAATGGATTTAGCATCACTCAAAGAGAGTATCAATGTATTTATTTCTAATAGATAAGGTTGAAATCCTTGTTTTCTACTTTAATTCACATTTCCATCATAGGGTCAATTTTAGTTTAGTCAATTTTGAAAAATGTGATTTTTCAAGGGCAAATTGAGGAAGTTTTCCATCAAACTTCACATGCAACTAGGACTAAACCTATTCCACTTCCCAATGTTGTAAGATTACCTAACCAGCCTCACAAAGCCCAGTTTTATGCCTAGGGGAAAAATTATAATTTGCACATGTGTACATTATTTTGTATATAAACCTATGTTTGGAGTCACATGAACCAAACTCAACACATTCCTATCCAAACTTGAGCCTAGAAAGGCTTGCACAGGGTTTGTACCAACTTGGAATTTGACTCTAGTATGTTCGAACCTAGCTCAACCTATTTGACCTTAACTAAAACTAATTTGACCTAAGCATATGTTCACACCCCTCAAATGCAAGAGAACTGGGAGTTTGCATGAAGCAGCAAAAAATTGGTTTTGGAAGATTTAAAAAGAGAGATCCACCTCTTGGTATGAGGTTTGACCATTCCTACCACCTTTAACAAGGGTAATTGGGCGAAAGTCTAAGGTTTCTCAAGTTGTACAACTCTATAATTTAAGGACATTCCTATATGATTGTAAAAGAATTAAATTTGATTTTGAAGTTCAATTTAAACTTAATTGGAAATTTGAAATTTGACTTTGTTAATCAAAATTCAGGCTTGTTTGGAAATTTGATTAAAGATTCAAACCTTTTTGGAAATTCATTTGAATTCTAGTAATTTTTGAAGACTTGAATATGGACTAAGATTTAATCTTGGAATTGGAATTGCAGTTTTGCAATAAAGTTATTGGGATTGGGAAATTTGGAAATTGAAGGTTTATCTGTAAACCAATTTTTGAAAAGGCAATTTCACTGGGTTTTGAACTTCTATTGCAATTTCAAATGATATTACTGAGAGGCAAAAATATCAAGATTGGAGTCTATTTTGGACAACTCAAATTTTGAGAAATTGGGATGGGATTTTCCTTTTGAAAAAGTTCGGATTGGAAGATTTCATGTTTTGAAATCATTTTGGGATTGAAATGACTTTGAATTGGTCATGGTAGCAACTTTGAATTGGTTCGCTTATATCTAAGCGAACTAGTAGAATGTGTTCTTGTGTAGTGAATGGATACATGCTTTATGAAAGCAATTTATATGCTTCATTCACGGTTCACCCTTTCATCTCTCCATGCATAATTTAGCTTGACATCATTTATGGAAATATGATGTTGGATGGTTTTAGAAAATTAGAATGTTGGATGGCTTCTAGATTCATTCTTAATATTTGAATCAAGAATGTGCAATAGCTTGATTTGAATTTGGTCATCAAAGTTTTTTAAATTAAGATATTGAAATCTTTTTTTCAAAATTGATTTGTAGAGCTCTATGACTTTTCAGATTGACTTAGATCATGGTTTTTAGTTAGTTGATTTGTCGAGCTTTTGCTTGCCTATTAAATAAATTTGATTTCAACTTATTTAAGCTAAAACATCGATGGATTTTGATTCAAAATCTGCTTGATTTTGGAATATTGATTGCACTTAAAGTCATGACTGAAGACTTTGAAGCATTTTGGCACTTAGGAACTATTCCTAAGTAATTCTTTTGAGCATGGAAAACATGGATTTGAAATCCAATTTTCCAGATTTCATTGATTTTGGAATTTTGAAAATAGTCAGATTTCTTGTGAGATCTCATTTTCAACAACTCAACATCTTGGATTAGTTTTGGTGGCCTTGTCTTTCCTTGGAGTGGTGGATTCAGATTTTGATACAAAATACACTACATTGAAATGCTTGAACAAGTCCAATTCTTGCTAGGGTGCAATTGATGATTTGGACATTTGCATTGGTTAGCGATGTTGAAAATATAATCATCATTCATCCATTTGTCTCTCTCTTCTCTTACATGCCACATCCATGTAAAATTGGAAAGGCAACATTTGCAATGTAACTGAGCCAAATATTTCTCTCTTAATTCAGGGATTTTCTTATTGTGGTTTTACACGATTTAGGACTTTCAAAATTCTAGCTTTGAGCTCATAGGTGAGCCAATTGAAAAACGTCATTCTCCTTGTTTGAAAAATGAGTTTTGGCTAGGTGTTTAGCTAAAATTGCTTACATGTATGCACAAATGCTTTAACATGTACATTTTCACATTGGCAACTTGGCAAGAAATCATTACTTGACTTGATAAAATAAGCAAGGTCTCATCCCACATCAGCTCTTCCATTCATTCAATGTAAGGAATAAAATAAATGAAGATGCTAACCTTATTCAGACAAACGGGCTTGAGCAAATCCAAGGGAGACACATAGTTTGATCGGGCATAAGTCATCTAACTCTCCCATACTCTTTAGGATGACACCTGAGGATTGAACATCCAAAGCCTTCAAGGAGATAATCCAGAACTTACCCAGGCAGAATGTCTAGAGTTCATCCAAATGAAAAAACAAGATCAATCATCATGTTTGGTTAATGACCCAATAGAAGAAGTTAACATTGGCACAAAAGAAAACCCAAAGATTTTGCAAATTGGAACAAGTTTCTCAGCATATGAAAGAGAAAAGTAGATAGACTTTCTCAAAAACCATCAAGAAGTATTTGCATGTATTTATAAAGACATGCCATTGGTCGAACATGATTTTCATGGAAGCAATAATGCAAGTCAGTTAAACAAAAATTGAGAAAACTAGACCCTCGTCTTGAGGGGCAAGTTTAAGGGGGACTAAAAGGCCTACTAAAGGCAGGATTCATTCAAGCAATTGACTATTCCCAATGGTTGGCAAACATCGTGGTAGTTCCAAAGAAGAATGACAAAATTCAACTTTGCATTGAATTCAGAGATTTAAACAAAGTCATGCCAAAAGACGACTATCCACTTCCAAACATTGATTTGTTAGTGGATAGCATTGCAGGCCATGCTATGTTCTCCTTTTTTAATGGATATTCTGGGTACAACCAAATTCAGTTTGCTGCTCAGGACCTTCCCAAAACATCATTTACAACCTCATGGGGTACTTTTTGCTATATCGTAATGTCTTTTGGCCTAAAGAACATTGGAAAAACATATCAAAGGGCTACCACAACTATTTTCCACGATCAAATGCACTACATCATAGATGCAGTTGTGGAGATTTTCTAATTAAGTCAAAGACTAGAGAGAACCACATCAGTATACTTCCTCAAGTCTTTGATAGACTTTTACAGTATATGCTCATACTAAATCCACAGAGGTGTGTATTTGGTGTGGAATCCAGAAATTTTTAGGATTATGGACAGCAAATAGATAATCAACATGGATCCCTCCATAGCAAAGACATTCATTGAGATGCCACCACCAATGAATCTGAATGAGCTATGCAATTTGCAAGGTAGAATTCAGTCAATCAAAAGGTTTATATCTGATCTTGTCATGAAATGTGAACCTTCAACCATTTACTATAGAAAGGAGTCAAGTTTGAATAGGGACATGAATGCCATGCTTCATTAAAAATGATCAAGAAATATTTTCTTTCCCACCAATTTTGAAACCTCCAACTTTGGGGGAACCCCTACTTCTTTACATCACAATCAACAAGTCAACATGTGGTGGATTTTTTTGGCACAATATGAAAAAGGATGCCGAATAGAGCATGCTATCTATTACATCAGTAAAACATTTGTATAGGATGAAAAGAATTACTCATACATAGCTTAGTCTTGCTATGGATGTATCAAAAATTAAGGCATTACCTACTATTCAGCGAGCTCCAAATTTTTTCCATGCTCAATCCACTCAAATAAACCCTTAAACAACCATTCCTAAAAGGAAAATAGCAAAGTGGCAAGTTCTGTTGAGCAATATGATTTGAAAGATATGTCACAAAAATCAATCAAAGGTCGAGCAATTGCAGATCAATTGACAAACTTTCTTCTATTTGAGGAAATCAAAAGAAATGATGATTTTTCAGATGAGCAAATCCTAACGACCGAACCAGAGCCAATGTTGGAGATGCATTTCAATGGACCTAAAAGTACAACTGGGGGCAGACATTGGGATGCTTTTCATTACACTAGAGAAAGGAATGATTCCTTACTCTCTCAATTTAAATTTCTCTTACACGCATAACATGGCAGAATACGAGGCCTTAATACAAAGACTCAAAATGCTTATAAAATTTATGGTACAAAGAGTTCACATTTTTGAAGATTTTCTCCTAGTTGTTAGTCAAATAAATAAGGATTGACAAGTCAAATATTATAAATTGATCCCATACAAAAAATGGACAACAACATTCATAAAGCAATTTGAGGAATGCCATCACATTCAAACCTAGAGAGTCCATCAAATCTTTTGAAGTTGATAGACAAGAACAACCATCCTATGACATTCCAGAACAAGTGCTACAAGCAAAAAATGAAAAAGCACCATGGTATCATGACATTAAAAATTTTCTTCAAACATGAGCATTTCCACCTGAAATGTCTTGAGAGGAGTGAAGAGCTCTGAGGCATATGCCTTCAAAATATTTTATTTTAACTTGATTGATATACAGAAGAGGATTCAACACAAAATATGCTAGATGTCTTGATGCAAATGAGACACTAGAAGTCATTTAAAAAGCCCACGAATGAATCTGTCGGGGGCGTGTGGGGTATGAAACCCTAGTCAAGCAGATAGTCAGAGCAGAGTACTATTGGCACATAAGGTAGAAAGACTGTCACCAATTTGTCAAAAATTATATCAAATGTCAGTTGCACATACCATCAATTCATGCTCCAAGATCATGTCTTCATTCGGTCAGCTCACTTTGGCCATTTTCAATGTGGGCCTTCGACGTGGAGGCAATCACCTTAAAAACAGTTGAAGGAAGGCATGTTGTGTCCTTCATTCGTAAAACCCTTTTATGTAGGTTTGACATCACAAATGATATTGTTTTAGACAATGGCACTCATTTCAAAAATGAGAAAATTGACAACCTCTGTAAGAATACAAAATACAACATCATTTTTTTATCTCATGTTACCCTCAAGGTAATGGTCAAACAGAAGCAACTAACAAAATTTTGATTTACATATTAGAAAGGATTGTCAAAACTGGCCAAGATTGGCAGAGAAAATACTCAATGCACCTTGGGCATATCAAACCACAGTTCAAACACCCACCAATGCTACATCAACAAAGTTAGTGTATATAATGGAAATTGTCTTTTCATTACATGTCCAAAAACCAGCAATGAAATTTGCTACTCTCATTGAGCTTCCAATTAACAAGTATCAACAAAAGAGACTTACTCAATTAGAACTCTCATACGAGAAAAGGCTACAAGCAGCAGAGCATGTTGAAGTCAATTGTAAGAGAATCGCCCAACATTATGCCAAATTGGTCATTGAAAGAAAGTTTCAGGTAAATGACATTGTCTTAAAATCATTGGTTCCACTCAAGAGTATACCCAAAGGAAAATGGGCGCCAAATTAGAAAGAACCATATGCTATCAAGGCGGTTTTATTTCACAATTCCTATCGGCTAATTGATGCGGATAGGGTCGAAATCCCTGATCCAATTAATGCTTTGCATCTCAAGAAATTATATACTTAAATTTGTATTCCAAAAATTTTGAAACAATTATGATTTGATAAGCATGTTTTTTGCAATTTTTCAAACCAACTAAGGGACATTGTATCTCTTAGAGGGAACTTGAAAGAATGATTTTGCAGAAGAATTTAAAATGCATTTTTCAACCAAAATTTTCAAATGTAGGAAAGTAATCGCAAGGGCATTGGCTTGAACCATGCAAGAAATTTCAATGAAATTGAGGATCAATGTTTTAGAATTAATGTTGGTCCAAGCAATTGAGCACTTGTGAAAGCCTAACATGAGACGCCCTAAAAAAATGCCCTTATGACCCAAAAGACCTTGGCAAGATGCAAGAAAGCTATCAAACAAAAGGAGTTGAGTGATGAGCTTGGGGTGAGTGTAGCCGTTCCTCTGGTTCAAAGCTCTACAATAGCCGGTGGGCGTACGGCTTATGCTTACACCATGAAGCTAAAAAGCAATCCATGAACATTTTCCTCATATCAAGCCTCCTAAAGCCTTCTGAATTCAAGTAAGTTTGAGGGGTATTTTACACCTGGTACCATAAGGCTAACTAGTTTGGGATTTACTGGCTCAAAATTCTCTACAAAGGTTCAGTAGAAACCCAACAGGTTTGGTATTGCACAAAGTAAACAACACAAAATCACTAAAGCGGTGGAATTCCATAGTAGCTCCTCGGGTAGTGAGGAATTTCCCTCAAGAGTGAAGGATGACTAAAAAAAAAAAATCAAAATTCAAAAGCAAAAGAAAAACGAAAAAAAAAAACACTTGTTGGGGGGCAAAAGTTATGAATGGTTAAGTTCAACAAGTGTCTTACAATTGCAAAATTTCTCAAGAAATATTGATTCATCTATAGAGTTTCCTATGACATGAAGGAAGGTCTTCTTATTTCAAGTCTTTGCCTAGCATTTCCTCTCAAGCAAGGATGGCTCAACTTCATTTGAAAAATTTTCAAAACAATTCGTAGAAATATTTGGCATGTGAATCTTTGCTACTAAGCAAAGTCTTTAATTTGCTTAACATCAAAGAGGGGCATCTATAAACACCCCAAATTTTTTCATCTTAGTTGATGGATGCAATTTCATTGAAATTATTCCTCTTATTAAAATGCTCAGAGATTGGGAATGATAAAAATTTTAAAAAAGGAGTAAGAAAATTTTAAAGAAAATCACTCCTAATTAAAAGAGATCTCCTTTTAATAAATAAGGGGATCAAGTTTCTAATGAAGATAGCATGCATTGGTTCCTTTTTGCATGCCATCATAGCTCCATAACAAACTTACCTAAAAGCAAGTAGGTTTGACCTTAGGTGCACCCAAATGTGGCACCAACTTCAATTGAGCGCAGTCGACATGAACTTAACTTAGTCAAAATCCAGTCAAATGGCTAGGTCTATCCCACGATCTAGCTACTGGATAGAGATAGACCTTGACTGGATCAAATCTACTTTGACTGAACCTAGCCAAAGTACAATTTGAAATTGAATGCAATTGAAACACATTTAAGTGCTTCCTTAGCTGAAATTCATCAAATTACCTCAAGCAAATCAACATCAGCTCACAAAATGAGCTTTGACTTTGGTCAATTGGTCAAATTTGACCAAATTCGATAACTTTGTCTTTCCATGATCAAATTGAATTCATGGAACCCAAATTAAAATTCTATGAAAATCAAATAAACATTTGAATTTTTCAAATGCACAAACCAAATATCAAGTGAAAAAGCAATATTTTAAATTGAAATTTGATTCAATTAAATCCATTTTCAATTGAATTATGGACAAAAATGCCCTTTTAAAACAAATTTGATGGGATTTTTAAAGTCTATGCAAATTTTATTGAATTGTCAAAAATGAATTCACAATTCAATAACATTTAGAGCTTAGGTCTGAATCTAACAAGCTTGATTTTAAAAAAAAAAAAGAGTCAAGGGTATTTCTATCAAGATTTTTTCTCAAACTATGACCCATGTTAGACTTGACTAGGTCTGAACTACGATTGACCAGACCTAGCCAAGCACACCCAGCTCATGTGCATGGGCTAGATGTGCCTGGTTGGAGTCACTTAAAGAGGATTAAAGCTTATTTAATCCCCATTGTCAAATCATCAATCCATGTATCATGGATTAGACCAATAAAAACATCAAGTGGCTGAATTAGAGGCTGGTTGAGGTGGCAGACACCTCAGCCTGTTTTCTAAAATTTAAATCAACTTTAATTCTTGCTTGGAATCTAGCCGGACCTGTCATATCCACCAGCTCAAAGAGGAGAAAATTCCCCAAGTCCTGGGCATGTTTCAAGAGGGAGTTAAGGATGTAGGAGCAGCCACCTCCAACCCTTTCCTCATTCAATTCTATCTCTATATAAACCCACCATGAAACCAATATAAGAGGATGAATTTTTTCTCATATCTTGTCTCTCTCTTCTCCCTAGTTGCAGCCAAGAGGAAGAAGAAGAAGAAGAAGAGAAGAAGAAGCCTAGAAGAGGAGGAGCTGCCATTGTCTAAGCGCCTTCTCTTTCTCTTTTATTCCTTGATTCTAAATTTGCTAGGCTAGAGTATTTCATTGGACTCTTGCTTAGGATTTCAAATACGAGAAGAACAATTTTTATTCCAGCAATTTTTAACAAGAAGACTCACTTCTTCTAGCTTTGCTAAGCTCGAAAGCTTGCATTCTTACTTAGAATTACTTGATTTAGAAAACAGGAAAGGAGAAGCCTCAAGCACGAAGACTGACCACAAGCTAGGTGATTCAAGCTTGTTCTCCATCTATTTTTGGGAGGGTTTCATTTTTTTACGTAAAAGAACCTAGCTATGAATCATCATGTTTCATAAGCTAAGTGGACCCTTGTCAAATATCTCATTTTGAGAGATAGACACACACACACACACACACACACACACACACATATATATATATTATATGCACATATAACCTCTTATTTATATCATTTTTCTCTTTAAAGTTAGGTTTGAACATGTTTCCAAACTGATTTTAAAGTAGGATAACTTCATTTTTATCTTTGTAATTCAAAACTACAAGATCAGTCAATATTCCACTTAAAACTTTATCAATTCCAGCAATATATGCATGGAATGCATGTATATTGCTATGATTAGACAATGCTTTTAAAACTCTAAAGTTTAAGCTCTAGAAATGTTAATTTTCAGCCACAAAGTGGTATCTTCCATAGAACTTGAGAAAGTTCTAATCTCATTCAAACCAAAACCTTAAGTATATTTTAGGAGTTATTGGTTTCATTCATATATTTTTAAGTCGTGCCTCTAGTTCATTATTTATGGGAGGGTTTCATCGTTGTTATTCATAGCTGTGAATGATATCCAACTAAGGAGAGATACGATCAATGTACATTTTGATGCATGATGCATGCATAAATCAGTTTTTCTAAAAAGAGAACCCATGGATCAAGTTTTGAGAAGGGCCCCAAGGCCATGTCCCTTTCGAAATAGCTACCCTAAATCGTTTTTAACTCCCATGAGTGAATCCCATGGTGAGAGAGTGATTTATATTTGCTACAATACATATAATTTAAATGTCTACTAGGGATGGATACATGCTTATGAATATTATCCACCTCCTTGCATGGCGAGATTATATATAAACAAGCTTGAACATTCTCATGTTTTCTTTCATTTTCAGGCATTTTGATTCATGTATTTTTTATTTAGTTGATTAAGGGTAGTAGAGGAGATTAGAAACTAGTTTTCAATCTTTTTACGTAAAAGAACCTAGCTATCATGGTTCATAAGCTAAGTGGACCCTTGTCAAATATCAAATTTTGAGAGATAAGATACACACACACACACATATATGTATATATATATATATATATATATATATATATATATATATATATATATATATATATATATATTATATGCACATATAACCTCTTATTTGTATCATTTTTCTCTTTTAAAATTAGGTTTGAACATGTTTCCAAACTGATTTTAAAGAGAACTTCATTTTGATCATTGTAATTCAAAAATACAAGATCACTCAATATTTCATTAAAACTATATCAATTCCAGAAATACATGCATGAAATGCATGTATATTGCTGAAATCAGACCATGCTTTCAAAACTCTAAAGCTTAAGCTCCTGAATTGTTAATTTTCAGTCACAAAGTGGCTATCTTCCATAGAACATGAGAAAGTTCTAATCTCATTCAAAACGGAACCTTAAGAATATTTTAGGAGTCATTGGTTTCATTCATATATTTCTAAATCTTGAATGGGACTAATCAACATCCCAAAATGCTGCAAAATTATATTCAAATTATAATCTTCATTTCTCCCAAAAGAGAATACCAATTATGCTGAAACTTTCAAGGTATGGATGATTTTTTTTGCATAAAATCTGAAATCTAATTTGGTTTTAGAAAAGATAATTTTTTAAAACATCATGTCTAAGCCTAAGATGAATACCCAACATAAATGGGAGCATATTCTCAAGAGGAACATTCCTCTTTTAGGTTTATATGTTTAACTCATAAAAAGTTAAGCAACCTTCAATGACTTGTCATCATTCTCTAAGAAACCAGCTTTCTTAGAATCGACATTTCAGATTTTCAGCTATATAAATCAATATAAAACATGATTTTATGGCAATTTTGAGACAAAAGTGGGTGTTATTGTAATGCTCAACATCTTGCTAGAGGGCGGAATTGGGTCCAGACCCAGACCCGAGCTCCACGCGTGTAAAGGGAGCCCCTCAGGTGAGGGAACTCTTCTCCCTCATCTTCCTCTTCGTTTCTTCCTCTCCTGCGTCGCAAAGAAGAAGAAGGCGGAAGGTGTGTAGCAGTGACGCTTGGAACAGCGGAGGAAGGGTGATGGCGGTGGTGGCGCTCTGGTAAGCCCTCTCGACCTCTCTCTGCCTCTTCCTCCCCTTTCTTTCTTCTTCTCCTCCTCCCTCTCTCGCTGTTTTGTTGCCTCTCCCTCTGTCCCGATTCTCCCTATTGAGTCCCCCCTTTTCCTCCCACACTCCTCACATGCTCTCTCTCTGCCCGCACTTTACCTCTCTGCATGCTCTCTTTCTCTGTATTCTCTCTTGCCCTCTCGTCTCTCTTGCTCTCTCTCTCTTATGTCCATCTCTCTCTGTCAGCGCCTCCCTCTACCCACGCTGTCTTTGCTCAAGCTCTCTCCTTGTTTTCCTGTCACCTTCACACTCTCTCCCCATTTTCTGTTTGTTTTTCCCCTTTTCCCCAATCTAGCTCTCTCTCTCTCTCTCTCACTGCACTACCTCTACTTACCAGCAGCCTCCTCCCACTCACATCTCTCATTCTCTCCCTTGTTTCCAACTTCCCTCTCCCTCGTTGTTCCTTGCCTCCACCAACCGAACCAATCCCTCTCATCCGAACTCCTCCTCTTGAGCTCATTTTTACTTTTCCTCACCAGTTAGTGGAAGTTCGGTCAGTTTGCAGCTTGGGGATGCATCTTTTCACTCATACCAGTAAAATGAATGTGTTGGTGGTGAAGGCAGTGATCAATCATTGGTGTTCGCACTCGATCGAACATTTGAGGTGGCTGCCGAGAACATTGCAGCAGTTCGAACACTACAATTTGGGTGTGCGAGGACTAATTGAGCTTAAATTATCCAAAATTTACCATAAGTGCATGTATAATTATTATTTGAGCATGATAGACTTAAGATTAGATGATTTAGAATGCATGCTAGCGATGTTGATACTTTGGGGAAAGTTTAGGACTATTTTGTGAAGGACGAGGGTCCACGTGAATGTCTATCTCTTTAGCATTATGAGTTGATTTTCGAAGCTATTTAGGGACATGGTAGAGATTTGACGTGGCTGAGAAGATTTAGAACAATTTTAGTGAACATGTGATTCGTGCGATTGTCGATGGGCATATTGCATTGTTGGTTGAGAAAGAACATGTAAGTTAGATGTTATTATTGGGAAGATGCTTCACCTAAGGAAAATAAGTGAGATACGCATATGTGATAAGTCGAATCTAAGTTTTGAGTTCTAATCATTTGGTGGGAACCTCAAAGAGTTGGCAAGAGATCTTTTTGAGGGCTTTTGGGTCGATACTACTCGTCGACACCCTCTTGAGGTGATGACATGCTTCAATGATTCTGTTTCATATTTGCATAATTGAGAACTTATTGCTTGATTGCGTTTGCAGGTACACCGGGCATGTCAAGTTGACCATGAGCAATACGATTTGATGCTCGATGCATTTTGGGTAATTATGGCGACGCACAACACGTATGGTAGCATTTCAGGCAAATCCCTACCTAGGGCCAACTTTTGAATGTGTGTTTTAAGGATCGTTGGATCCTATGAGTGTAATGTGATTGAATGATTGTGAAGTCATTGAATGAATGTATGCATGAAAATTGAATGCTTACGTCATTAGTTTTGTTTTAAAAATCACTATGCAATTGAGTTTGCCTGCTAGAAACGATAACTGCTTAGGACAGATGAGGTGGGGTATCGAGTCAAGCATCTCATCGACCCCGTTTGTGCATTAGAAAGCATCCTAGAATGATAACTGCATAGGATAGCTATGAGCCAATCACAGATCGAGACTACTCTCTGTGGTTTGGTTAAGTTATGAAAGATGTGATTGATGTATTTGATTAATGTGAATGTTGTGGTATGTTGTATATGCATTGCCGTTGACAATAATGCAATTGAATGAAATTGAAGGGTAGTTATACCCATTTTGTTATGACGGTTTGCTAAGAATGTAAACTATGTGTGTAGACCTCGTGTGGAGGTAGTTGGAGGTATGGGTGCACTCCTGAAGTGAACCAACCTCATGAGCTAGCTGGTCATTTTGTGAATGTGCTTTTATAATGATAAGTAAGAAAGAATAAGAGATGAGAAGCTAGTGGGTTGTGACAATGTATTTAGGAGTTGTCCCGCCTTTACCACTGGTCTCACCTGTTCGGAGCGTAGGCGGTGCAAGGCCCTAAGGTATTGTTGTGTGATGTGCTTGGAGCGTTGGACTCTCACCTTCCCAAACTGGCTGTCCTAGGGACGGCTGAGTATCTCTCCTTGAAATTCACACATACATGGATGAATGGTCTTCCACTGCAGCGTGAATGGATCCATATTGTTTCAGGTCACCACGGGGGTTGTCTCCCGATTGTAGGCCGCTCGTGGTGTGCACGTGCATGTGTTTGCACCCATAGAAAATGTCGATTCATTAAAGTTAATGAAAAAAATATTAATGAAGTGAATGAGAACGATATGTTTATGCATGAGTTGCATGTGATTTGTGAATGTGTTACCGTGGTCATCAAGTGGCCTTTACATGTCGTGGTATATGTGAGAGTCTTCCATGACAAGTCATGTAAATGTATGCCCTATCACGACATGATAGTAACTTGTTTTCTTAATTGTTATATCTCATATTTGAGCCCTTACCTAAAAGG
The DNA here is from genome assembly GCA_011799765.1 of Nymphaea thermarum. NCBI lineage: Eukaryota > Viridiplantae > Streptophyta > Magnoliopsida > Nymphaeales > Nymphaeaceae > Nymphaea > Nymphaea thermarum. Next base: position 140,236 of record JAANDH010000556.1, read on the forward strand.
GTTAGGGATTTATCTGGCTTGTTACCATATTGCGAAGGCTAAACCTTCAGTTGTTTTATTTTTCAGGTTTTGGCGGACCAGGGGCTGCAGGTTGATCAGATGGTTATACTCACATCTTACTGGGGAGGTTTTGGGTCAATTGTAATACTAGGGCATCTTGTTTTGGTCTTATTGATGCCTTCTTTTTTGTTAGGCGTCAATGTCATGGTTTTGGGTCAGTTTTGTTATATGTGTTATTGAGAAATGTGGAGTAATGTTGTATGAACGAAATTGATTATATAAGAAAAAGTTGTCCCATTGTTCGAATTGTCTGGCTTATTTTCTTTTGAATTGTTGTGTCGTTGCACCTCAACGTTTATGCTTTAACCAAAAAGAAAAAATTATTTGATGGTCAAAATGATTGGGGTGTGACAGTTTTGTTATCAAAGCTATGGCAAAACCCCACTATGGATGTGAGTTAAAGCCTATCTGTGAAGCCGTGTTGCCTAGGTACGCGCTCTTTGAGTTAGGTTTTATTGATGTTTTAATTTTACTATGATATATACGTATGTGATGGATTGATGTCTTGATAATTGTGATACATCTTTGCAATGACTTGTAAAAGTTGCAGACCTTGTTATAAGAATGAGGGTTCTTGGTTGTACAAATGGAGTACCAACTTAGGTGTAAGAAGCATGTTGGGCCGACTGCAGAGACACAAAGAGAGCCAAGTTCGGCCCATTTTGATGCGCATACCCCATTGGATGATAGTACGTCATGGCAACAGTACGCCCAGGCTAGTGTGGGTGCCCAAACAGCACCGAGGCAGACTCCACCTGTGAATCAGCAAACTATACTACTAATGACTTTGCAAACACTAACTTTGCTAGTACAGTTGATGGTTAATAATCAGAGGAGCCATGCATATCATACAAGAGACACCACTGCACCACCTAAGGAGAAGGCAACTTCGGTGCCATTCAAACAGTTTATGTTAATGTAGCTGCTTGTCTTTAATGGAGATGGCAGTCCAGACAAGGTAGAGGGAATGAATTGAAGAGGTTGAACGCATCTTTGAGCTTTTGAAGATACTAGAAGGAGACAAAGTGAATTATGGCTCTTATTTGTTGAAAGTTGATGCCAAAAGATTGTGGCAATCGACCCATGAGATCCAGTTTGCAGGCCAATAGTCAATCTGATGGAAGCAGTTCAGAGATTCCTTCTTCAGCACTTACTTTCCAGTGCATGCCAAAAACAAGAAGATGCAAGAGTTTCGTGAATTGCAGCAAAATTATTTGAGCTTGAAAGAATATGTTACTAAGTATCGGCACTTGGAGGTGTATTGCCCGCACCTCTACACTAGAGATGAGACCAGAGCAAACAAGTTTGTGCATGGACTGCATGATGGGCTCCGAAGCAAAGTTATGTCCAGAAGACCTCATGATTTGGACGAGGCAGTCACCATGGCTAGACACAAAGAAGAAGATTGGGCTAGGACTCGAAAGAACCATCACAAGAAGACAGGGCAACACTCACAAGCAGGGCAAATCCTTATGAGAGGTGTGATGACTGAACATTCAGGCCGGAACATGCCAAACCGCAGTGGCACCACAGAGAAGGCAGTGACTACTTTGACTCCACTAAGGTGCCCTATTTGCTCATGTGTGCACCTTGGGAAGCCGTGTTATCGGGAGACCAGAGCATGTCTATACTATGGAAGGATGGGGCACTTCATCAAAGATTGCCCCACGATGTGAGGAAAAGAGTTGAAGAAGCTCGAGACCAGTCCTTCTTATGCTCAAAAGATGACTGGATGTGTTTATGCAACTACCATGGAGGAGCTATAGGCACACGATCTTATTGAAGGTACTTTACTTGTTGGTTCTCACAGTATTTTTTGATGCAGGGGCGACTCATTCTTTTATATCTAGTTGATTTGCCACTTCACTAGAAGTATTAGCTAGGATGATGTCGTATGTTTTAAAAGTTTTTAGCCCTATGCGTGCACAAGATTCGTGTAGGTAGTATCTACCTGATGTAGACGTGGAGATTCATCAACACCACTTACCTGCATAGTTGGTGATCATAAGTCTCAGCAGGTTTGATGTTATTTTGGGCAACGATTGGCTATATATGTATTATGCCGACATAGATTGCAGAAAGAAGCAGATACAGTTGTTGACTCAAGAGATGCAACCTGTTGAATTCCAAGCTCGTAAAGCCAGTTGAACTGATAAAATAACAATGTCTACACTAAAGCTAAACAATTGTTAGAAAAAAGAAATGTTGCTTTCTTAGTCAACATGTTGAGGAATGAGACTGAGCCGGTGAGGTTACAGGATGTTGCCATTGTGATTGAGTACCCCGATGTGTTCCCTGAGGAATTGTCAAGTTTGCCTCCAACACGAGAAGTTGAGTTCAAGATAGAGTTGTTACCAGAGACAATGCCTATTTCTAAGGTACCATACCGTATGGCACCAACAGAGTTAGAAGAATTGAAAAAGCAGTTGCAGGAGCTCTTGGATAAGGGCTTCATTCGACCTAATGTGTCACCTTAGGGAGCACCTGTATTGTTTGTTAAGAAAAAGGATGAAAAGATGTGCTTGTGCATAGATTACCGCATGTTGAATCAAGTCACCATCAAGAATAGGTATTCGTTTCTTAGAATTGAAGACTTGCTTGATCAGCTCAAGAATGCGAAGGTATTTTCCAAGATCGATATGAGGATAGGGTATTATTAACTCTTGATACGGGAGAAAGATGTTGCTAAGACTGATTTTCGAACTAGATATGAGCACTATGAATTTAGGGTCATGCCTTTTGGGTTGACAATGCTCCTGCATCGTTTATGGACCTCATGAATCGGATTTTTCAAGACTACTTGGATCAGTTTGTTATTGTTTTTGTGGATGATATTCTGATATACTCAGATAATGAGGCAAAGCACAGAGATCACTTAACAAGTGTATTGGGTATTTTGTGCAAGCATAAGCTATATGCCAAATACTTGAAATGTGAATTTGGCTAGAGAAAGTAAACTTCCTTGATCATGTGATCTCAAAGGATGGAGTTTCCGTAGATCCAGCGAAGGTGTTGACTGTACAAGATTGGAAGACACCATGCAATGTGATTAAGATTAGAAGCTTTTTGGGATTACATGATATTATTACATGTTTACACAGGACTTTTCGAAAATAGCTATACCTATGACTAAGCTATTGAGAAAAGGAGTGAAGTTTGTTTGGAATGAGGAGTGCGAAAAGAGTTTCAAAATTTGAAGGACAAGCTTACCACCGCTACTATTTTGACGCTTCCATCGGGTCATTTTGGATTTGTGGTGTACACCAATGCATCGAGAATTGATTATGGTTGTGTATTGATGTAGCATGGTCCTGTAGTGGCTTATACATCAAGACAATTGAAGGTCCATGAGAAACACTATCTCACTCATGATTTCGATTTAGGAACGGTTGTGTTCGCATTGAAGATATGAAGACACTATCTCTATGGGACAATATTTGAGGTGTTCGCGGACCACAAGTCATTGAAATATATATTACCTCAAAAGGATCTGAATTTGAGGCAAAAAAGATAGATTGAATACTTAAAAGATTATGGTTTCACAATATCATATTATCTGGGAAAGGCGAATGTAGTGGCTGATGCTTTGAGCAGATATGCTAATGCGACGTTATGCAGTATGGTAAACCACTCTTGGACGTTGTTGCAAGATGTGATATCATGGCAGCCTCACCTATGTGATGAAAACAAAGTAACAATGACTGCCTTGGTACGACATCATCTGTTGGAAGAGCTTATATTGAAGCAAAAGGAAGATCCTGATTTTGTTAAAAATACAGAAGAAAGTAAGAAGACATATTCTCTTTGGTATCAAAATGAAGATGGTTCATTGTAGTTTCGACAAAGATTGTGGGTCCCTAAAGTTAAAGGAGTGAAATGTCAATTGCTTGATGAAGCTCACAAATCCAAATTTGCTATACATCCTAGGAGTACAAAGATGTTTCAGGATATGAAAAAAAATTTTTGGGGGCTTAGAATGAAGCGTGAAATTACAGAATATGTAGCAAAATGTTTGGTTTGCCAACGGATCAAAGCAGAACATCAACGACCAGAAGGCTTGTTGCAGAGGATTGATATTCCAGTGGGGAAATGAGATCAGATCACAATGGATTTTGTGGTTGGTTTGTCTCACACCAGAAGACAACATGATACCATATGAGTGATTGTTGATCAATTTATGAAGTCCGTACATTTTCTACCAATTAGAATTAGTCAGTCATTGGAAAGTCTCGCAGAGTTATATATTGGCGAGATAGTGAGATTGCATGGAGTGCCAAAGTCTATTATTGTGGATCGAGATCCACGTTTTACCTTTAGGTTTTGGGGGCAGTTACAAAAGGCATTGGGTACCAAGCTTAAGTTGAGCATAATGTTCCACCCTCAAACTGATGGGCAATCTGAGAGGACCATTCAAACCTTAGAGGACATGTACGTGTTTGTGTTTTGGCCTGAAAAAGAGAATGAGATAAACATGTGAAATTGACAGAGTTTGCATATAATAACAGTTTCCACTCTAGTATTGGAATGACACCTTTTGAGGCTTTATATGGAAGGCCATGCAGATCGCCAACTTGTTGGACCGAAATAGGTGATGGCAAGATCGAGGACTCTTTGGTATTGCAACATTACACCGACCAAGTACAATTGATAAGAAAAAGGTTGTTGGCTGCTCAAAGTAGACAAAAAAGTTATGCCGACAATCACCATAAAGAGTTGGCATTTGAGGTTGATGATAATGTAATCTTGAAAATATCTCCTATTAAAGGCGTTTTTTGATTTGGTATTAAAGGAAGGTTGAGCCCAAGGTTTATTGGACCTTTTGAGATATTAGAGAAGACCAGAGAGGTGACATATAAATTGGCAGTACCACCTAATAAGAGTAATGTTCATGACGTTTTTCATGTTTCCATGCTTCGAAAATACGTACCGGATCTTACACATGTGATTGACTTTCAAGGTATTCAAGTGCAAAATGATTTGACAATAGAAGAAAAACCTATTAGAATTGTGGATCAAAGAGAGCAAGTACTTCGCGCTAAGAGAATTCCTCTAGTAAGAGTGGAATGGCAACACCATGGGTTGAAGGAGAGCACAAATGGAACTGGAGGAGGATATGCGAAAGAAGTATCCACACTTGTTCTTACATTAAAGGAATGATCTAAATTTCAAGGATGAAATTTTATTTAAGGAGGGTAGGATGTAACGCTCGACATTTGCTAGTGGGTCAGATCGGGTCCAGACCCAAACCCAAGCTCCACGCGTGAAAAGGGAGCCCGTCGCGCGAGGGAACTCTTCTCCCTCATCTTCCTCTTCGTTTCTTCCTCTCCTGCATCACAGAGAAGAAGAAGGCGACAAGTGTATAGTAGCGATGCTTGGGCCAGCAGAGGAAGGGCGACAGCGGTGCTCTAGTAAGCCTTCCCGATCTCTCTCTGCCTCTTCCTCTCCTTTCTTTCTTCTTCTCCTCCTCCATCTCTCGTTGTTCTGTCACCTCTCCCTTTGTCCCGATTCTCCCTATCGAGTCCCCCCCCCCCCTTCCTCCCACACTCCTCACATGCTCTCTCTCTCTGCCCGCACTCTCCCTCTCTACATGCTCACTTTCTCTGCATTCTCTCTTGCCCTCTTATCTCCCTCGCTTTCTCTCTTCCATCAGTCTCTCTCTGTCAGCGCCTCCCTCTACCCACACTCTCTCTGCTCAAGCTCTCTCCTTGTTTTCTTGTCGCCTTCACACTCTCTCCCCATTTTTTGTTTGTTTTTCCCCTTTTCCCCAATCGAGCTCTCTCTCTCTCTCTCACTGCACTCCCTCTCCTTACCACCAGCGTCCTCCCACTCACATCTCTCGTGCTCTCCCTCGTTTCCAACTTCCCTCTCCCTCATTGTTCCCTGCCTCCCCCAACTGAACCAATCTCTCTCAACCAAACTCCTCCTCTTGAGCTCATTTCCACTATTTCTCACTAGTTAGTGGATGTTTGGTCGGTTTGCAGCTTGGGGATGCATCTTTCCTCTCATACCAGTGAAGTGAAGGCATTGGTGGTGAAGGCAGCGATCAATCATTGGTGTTGGCGCTCAATCGAACATTTGAGGTGACTGCCAGGAACATTGCAACAGTTTGGACACTAAATTTATTGTTAGTGCATGTATAATTATTATTTTAGCATGCTAAACTTAAGATTTGATGATTTAGAATGCATGCTAGCGATGTTGCTATTTTGAGGAAAGTTTAGAGCTACTTTGTGATGGATGAGGGTCCACGTGAATGTCGATCTCTTGAGCATTATGAGTTGATTTTTGAAGCTATTTGAAAACATAGTAGAGATTTGATGTGGCTAAGAAGATTTAGAACTGTTTTAGTGAACATGTGATTCGTGCGATTGTCGATGGGCGTATTGCATTGTTGGTTGAGAAAGAACATGTAAGTTAGGTGTAATTATTGGGAAGACGCTTCACCTAAGGAAAACAAGTGAGATAGGCATATGTGATAAGTCGAATCCAAGTTTTGAGTTCTAATCGTTTCGTGGCAACCTCAAAGAGTTGGGAAGAGATCTTTTTGATGGCTTTGTGGGTCGATATTACTCGTCGACACCTTCTTGAGGTGATGACATGCTTCAATGATTATGTTTCCTATTTGCATAAATTGTAAAGCGAAGCGAGTAGAGAACTTATTGCTTGATTGTGTTTGTAGGTACACCGGTCACGTCAAGTAGACCATGAGCAACACGATTTGAAGGTCGATGCATTTTGGGTAATTTTGGCGATGCACAACAGGTATGGCGGCATTTCAGGCAAATCTCTGCATGAGGACAACTTTTGAATGTGTGTTTCAAGGATTGTTGGATCCTATGAGTGTGACGTGATTGAATGATTGTGATGTAATTGAATGAATATATGCATAAAAATTGAATGCTTATGTGTTTAGTTTTGTTTTAAAAATCATTACGTAATTGCGTTTGTATGCTAAAAATGGTAACTGCTTAGGGCCGATGAGGTGGGGTATCGAGTCGAGTATCTCATCGTCCTCGATTGTGCATTAAAAAGCATCCTAAAATGATAACTGCATAGGATAGCTACAAGCCAATCACGGATCGAGACTACTCCCCGTGGTTTGGCTAAGTTTTGAAAGATGTAATAATGTATTTGATTAATGTGAATGTTGTGGTATGTTGTATATGCATTACCGTGGGTAATAATGCAATTGAATGAAATTGAAGGGTAGTTATACATGTTTTGTTATGACGGCTAGCTAAGAATGTTAGCTAGGTGTGTAGCCCTCGTGTGGAGGCAGTTGGAGGTATGAGTGCACTCGTTAAGTGAACCAACCTCATGAGCTAGCCGGTCATTTTATGAATGTGCTTTTATAATGATAAGTAAGAAAAAATAAGAGATGGGAGGCTAGTGGGTTGTGGCAATGTGTTTGGGAGTTGTCCCGACTTTGCCACTGGTCTCGCCTGTTCGGAGCATAGGCGGTGCAAGACCTTAAGGTATTGTTGTGTGATGTGCTTGGAGCGTTGGACTCCCGCCTTGTCAAACTGGGTGTCATAGGGAAAATTGAGTATCTCTCCTTGAAATTCATACGTACATGGATGAGTGCTCTTCTGCTGCAGCGTGAATGAATCCATATTGTTTTAAGCCACCACGGCGGTTGTCTCCCGACTGTAGGCCGCCCGCTATGTGCACGTGTCTGTGTTTGCACCCACAGGAACTGTCGATTCACTAATGTTAATGTAAATGAAAAGAATGTGAATGAAGTGAATGAGAATTATATGTTTATGCATGAGTTGCATGTGATTTGTGAATGCGTTATCGTGGTCATCAAGTGACTTTTATATGTCGTGGTATATGTGAGGGGCTTCCATGACAAGTCTTGTAAATGTTTGCCCTTTCACGACATGATAGTAACTTGTTTTCGCAATTGTTATATCTCATATTTAAGTCCTTACCTAAAAGGGTTAGGGATTTATCTGGCTTATCGTCATACTGCGAAGGCTAAACCTTCAGCTGTCTTTCTTTTCCAGGTTTTGGTGGACTAGGAGCAACAGGTTGATCAGATGGTTCTACTCATATCCTAGTGGGGAGGTTTTGTGTCAATTGTAGTACTAGGGCGTCTTGTTTTGGTCTTATTGATGTCTTGTTTTTTTGTTAGGCATCAATGTCATGGTTTTGGGGCATTTTTGTCACATGTGTTATTGAGAAATGTGGAGTAATTTTGTATAAATGAAATTGATTATATAATTTAAAGTTGCCCTGTTGTTTGAATTGCCTAGCTCGTTTTTTTTTTGAATTGTTGTGTTGTCGCACCTCAACTTTTGTGTTTTAACCAACAAAATGAATGTCTCATATAGTTTCTCTTCTTCTTTCATGCATTTATATTAATCAAAATCAATTACACTACATGCACCTTCTCCAGAAATTATTGCAACAAGAACTTGAAAATTTTTAGTTTCAAAAGAAAACACAAATAGCATCATATCCAAATTTGGTCAAAATAGGTTTGGAAACAATATGTTTTCTAGCATTTTAGAATCTTCATCAAAAGTATAAGTTTTACTTTCTCCCAATTCTTTTCTAAAAAAATTAATTTATTTGAAGTCAAGTTCATATCTTTTAAAATCTAATCACATGATTTGGCAAAAAATAGATTTCAAAAATCAATCGTTTGCTAAGAAAACTTAGTCACTTTGTTCAAAATTTGACCTATTTGTGAAGTCAACTTAGACATTTTTTTTAAAATTTGATTACAAATTGATCTCAAAAGTTAAATTCAAATTCATGAGATGATATTAAGTTCATAACAAAGGACTAAATCTCAATTATCTATCCAAAATTTTAAATTATCAAGCAAAATTCAAAAATCTTGGGTCAAAACCATGACCAAAATCAATTTTCAGTATTCTTGCCAAATTTTGAAATCAAATTCAAGTGGTACATTTTCGACCAAAATAATGGTCTTCCATTTTGGAGATTTTTCAATTTTGCTCAAATTCCTAAAAGCAAATTGAATTTTCAAATAACTGATCTAAACAAGTTAATTTTCTAAACTTGTCCAAATTTCATGCTAATTTGTGTAAAACAGGCTTAAAAATTGCATGTTCAAAACCAAATTCAAAATGAACTTTCAATTTCAATTTCAATCCTTTATGCACAAGCATGTAGGATTGCATCAAATGACTCATACATGATCTGAGAAATGTTCAGTCCTTGGTCTGATTATCCCTATCAAAGGCAGTAGGAACGGTTGGATCTCGTACCAATGGGCAGACCCCTTTCTCTTGAATTTTTTCCTCAAAGCTTAATTAAAATTTTGTGTTAATTCTAATCAACGCCACCAAGGACAGGAAGGGGTGCGAACAAATAGTAGATTGAGTGCCGTTGAGTTGATTAGTAGTAGGTCGGCCGTTGTCGATTGAAAGCAGCTCGGGTGGCTGCAAATTATGATCAGCAGCTTCTGCTGCTGATTTGGGTTAGCATGGATTGCTGCGGACTGGGAGCAGCTAGTTGACCATGACATTAGGCGCAGTTCAAGTGGCTGCGAATTAGGGAGCAACTTCTATGGTCATGGGAGTATCATCAAAGGCATTATCTGCTGATTTAAGGGAAGAGTAGCAGAACGGCTAGTTTTAAAAAAAAAACACGTATTTAACGCCAAAAATAGTTCTGTCGTATAATACCCGTATTATTCCCGTTTTTTAAAAAAATGTCAAAAAACAAAAAACACATATAATACCCATATAATACCCATATTATACGTTATGTTTCCATTTTTTGCCATTATTTTCCCGTTTTTTGCCATTATTTTCCTTTGTTTGCCGTTTTTTATTAATTATTATTTTTTATAATTTTTAAGACGTATTAATGTTTAATTTTTAAAAAAAATTTGCTGAACTTTTCCCGTTTTATTCCCGAGATATAAAACTTTGTCGTATTATACCCATTTTTTTTCTCGCCGTTTAATACCCGTCCTCATTTTTTGTGCACTTTCGGAGTGCTGTAGTTTGCGAGCGACATTAGAAGCCTCAGGTTGGGAGCAGCTCAGCGGCTGCGGATAAGGAGTAGCGCAGGACTGCTGTTTTACAGAGTTGAAAACAGCAAAGGAGTCTTGTGATGGGTCTGCTACTTGGAGACTACATCAGCTAAGGTGCTGGCCGAAGATGACAAATCATTACTCCGGATTTGCATTAGAGAACAACAAAAGAGTTGTAGTTCCGAGGATGGAGACAGCAGTGCTGTTGATAAGGAGCAGCGAAGCTGCTGTGTTTCTTTGGAGACAGCAGGGCTGTTGATAAGAAGCAGCAAAGCTGCTGTGTTTCTTTTAGATTGGGAACAGCATGGCTGCTGCTCGGAGCTGCAAAGTAGCAGCATTTCTTTTAGATTTGGAGCAGCATGGCTGCTGCTCGGAGCTGCAAAGTAGCAGCATTTCTTTTAGATTTGGAGCAGCATGACTGCTGTCTAAGCACAGAGATAATAGGGATGTAGATTAAGATCAAGAAAACTGTTGTGGTTTTGGATTAAGGAACAACAAGACTAATGTTCCAAGCACGGAGATAGAAAAAAAATGAATTCAGCAATTAGGAAACTGCTAACCTGAGTAGAGCATCAGTGGAGCTAGGCACGCTGGTTGTGGATGGACTGCAAGTCTGCTAAGTGATCTTTAGAAGAATAAGGATGGACAGAGCTGGCTGACGAGTCTGCTTGAAGATTGACGAAACTAATGGTTGCTGTTGGTAGCGAACCGAGGGAGCTCGGATTGAGGTACAATAGCAGCTGGGCTACATTGGTGAAAAAGGCAGCAATCTGGTAGGGCCATTTGAAGGAGTCACTGGTTGAACCAAGGAAGCTGTGGCAAGGAGATTGCATCCAGCTTGAGGTGAGCTAAAGAAGACAAAGCTGTGAGCGCTGGTTGGGAGGAATCACCTGCTGGACCAAGCTAAAGAAGGTGGTTGTAACAGGAGCAGCTGACAACGCACTAAGGAAGTTGCTTCCTGCTTGGGGCGAGATAAAGAAACTCAGCTCATGACACCAGTTGGANAACTTAGGAACCAAATAAGTAGCTGGTAGAGATTGATATTTAATAAATCTCTAGCCAGAAAATGGGACAAGGGGTTGCTTCCAGCGCTCCTCTTCTTGAGGTAGTGTTCGAAATTTATAACGCAAGAGCATTGATTCACTTGCTTGGGCCTCATTCCTTTCAACTTAGGACCAAATAACTGAATAAGTAGCTGGTAGAGATTGACATCTAGGAAATCTCCAACCAGAAGGAAAAAGGGGTGCAACCCAGCTGGGCTGTGCCTCCCTTAATCAATGATCCATCATCATTTCTTTTATTCATTTTTTTCCTTAGTGGCTAACTCCATGAAGTTTGATCTTTAAACTTTTTATTGTGATCTTTTCTCAAAAGCTGGAGAAGAAGAGCATGCCCAAAGGCAGCTCTTCAATATGCTCTTGGGAAAGAGATCAGCCTTGATTAGGCTGATCCACTTTTCAGACTTTGAAACATTTTCAAAGGTTTTAAAGTAAGAAGGAGGAGACCAAGTGACTGGTTATTATACATATATGTGTATTTTTTTTTTAATAGACCAGTCTTCGTTGCTCTGATCTAGTTTTAAATTCAAACTCTTTTGAAAAATAAGACAAGATTTGGAAAAAAGAGAGGAGCACGCCCATTCAGGCGGCTCTTGATTGGGTTTTAAAAAAGAGGGAGATCAATTTAACAGAAGTTGATCTAATTCTTAATTTTAAGATATTTAAACAAGGAGAATCTTAAAAAGAAAAAGAGAACATCCCATTTGGGCGGCTTCTTAACTAGGTTTTAGAACTCCAATGGACCTGGTTTGAGTTTTTTCAAAAAATTTTAAAAAGGAAAATAGAGTACGCCTAAATGGGCTGCTCTATGGAAATTCAAGCTTCAATAAGCTGGTTTTAGTTTTTTTTTTTTTTTTAAAAAATTGAAAGTGTGATTCAAGAAACAACCCTTTAATGGGCTGCTCTATGCACATTATAATGTTCTGTAATGTTTGGTGCGCCATTTTATACTGTATGTTATTTGCATCATGCATGTAACGTCAAGTTTGCAATTAGAATTAGCTTCATGTGAGAATCAGGAAAGATTATTAGCTACATAACTGCAACAATAGTCCTTGCATGTATTTGATCAAAACTGACTTTCATAAGGATACACATTTTCAAAATGTAGTCTTTAGTTGCACATTTTCAAAATTTAACCAGTTTTCAAACCTGTTTTCCAAAACCCTAGTTTAGACATTATCCCTAAGTCGGGCTTGTGTAAAACCATATTAGGTTTACTTGATGACTTAGTCAAGGCATGACATTGAACCCACTACTAATGCATGTTGGAATTTCCATGAAACCCCAACCCTAGTTAGGTTTACCAAAATCCACCTTTTGAGCCTAGATATGTCTTGTGAACCTGGAATGGATGTAGATCATGTAACTTGGATTTTAGATTTTGAATATGACTTTGAATCTAATTAAATGTGGAACTAGAATATTAGATACTTGTTTAGATTTTGCATTTGGAGCATCAAATCTAGATCTCAAGTAACTTGGATCAAGATTTTGAATCTTATTAGAGTTGGATTTCAATTTGGACTTTGGACATTATATCTACAAACTTTAGATCCCAGATCTCAGAATTTGGATCATAATTTCATACCTTATAGGATAATATTGTAACTTAAACTTTTGATTTTAGAACTATATTATATGTTTGAAGATCTCAAATTGTACAAATTTGAATTTCGTACTTGAACTCAGATTTGAACCCTACTCGACCCCTTGGATCCAAAAACCCATATTTCAAATCCTTAGATTTATATCACTGAATTGGATCATAAAGTACATACTTGGATTTCCTTAAATCAGATCTTGAACTCAGATTCGGTTCGCAAAATTTTGGATTTCGTATCATAAATCTCTTTAGGTCTACGTCCCAAACCTTAGAAAATGGATCTCAATAATGTTTGGACCTATTTTGCATGCATTCATATTAGATCCAAGAACCATTGCATGAATTGATAATGATATAGATTATGAACTGCAACCTTGTGTTTGTAATATCTATTTCTTTCAGTTTGTGTCTCCAATTCTTGATGATCTGCTTACATTTTTTAAAATTCCATCTTTTCAAATTCAGGACACATTAAGATTTGGATGGCAATCATAACTTGGAACCTGGAACATCTAATCTAGTTGTTAATCTGATTATCATTGGTAAATGCACGAAGAATGGTCAGATCTTATACTGACCGATAAGGTCCTATCTCTCATAATTTTCCGCAGTAGATAAGAGGCGAGACCATTTTTGAACTTTTTCCCATATGAATTATCAGATGCAAGTACGTGAAATTTTGGACGTAAACACCTAGATGACCCCATCCTAACTTTCATCCTCCTAACCAAAAGAATTTGGTGCCATATCCGACTGCGCATCTTTTGCAATCATTCCTCCTTTATCGATATGATCTTGCACCCTATTTCTAAAGGTAAACTAGTTCTTCAGTTCATATCCATGGCCTCAATGTGTACCATCTCATTTTCTTGGGATGGATAAATTTAGGACCTTGAAACTAGGCAATCCCAGCCACCTAACGGCATGAACTAGGACTAAATCCAATTTCGTATGCTAGTGGGAACCAAGTTAAGAGCGAGAACGCAATGGCAAAATCTAAAATAGACCAAGGCCAGTCAAGTAATTAAGCCAATGCCAAGATTGCAATTTTTGGAAGAGACCTAGGTAAACTTGGTGATTAGAGGAGTGGGATTGTTGGAATGTTTAGTTGGGACCATGGTCTGTTTAGTCAATAATGAATCCAGCGTTATGGCCCCTTAATCCTCGTTAAGTACTATTAGTTACCCTATAAAGATAGATTAAGACCCTAATGACTTAATGATACATTAACTATTTAAACATGGGTTTTTGAGTCTAATTAAGATGGAATTCAAATTCGTTATCTAATTAAAAGTTATTGGATTGATTGGTGGCATCATGAGGAGGTGACACCCAGACCCAAGTGGGCCCCATGAAACCCACCTCTATCAAAAAATAATAGTAAATCCAAAATTAATAGCAAAATAACGACAAAATAATAATAACTTAATAATAAAAATTTAATATATAAAAGGGGTTATCCCTTTAGGCAGCAACCCAGAGAGAGAGAGAGAGAGAGAGAGAGAGAGAGAGAGAGAGAGAGAGAGAGAGAGAGAAAAGGTCATGAAAGGAGGGCAAACGACCACATGGATGCATGGAGACACAACAAGGATCACCACGGCAACGTAGAGCAACATATATTCAGGTGTGTATGATTTTTCAAGCTTTTAGCCAGTCAAATTTGGATTTTTAAGACTTAGGGTGATAGGAGACTGATTTTGCAAGCACAATGAATGATTTAGCCTTCTAGCGTCGTTCCAACCTATGTATCGTTTGAATTTTAAGATTGAAGCATGTATAGTTGAAATTTTTTGGGGGTCTTTTGATGGATTGAAAATTTGGAATTGGAAAAATATTTTTGAAAATAAGTTTCCTCTAATAGAAGAATGGAAAAAGATTTTCCAATTCTCATTTTGACCTGTCTGTGATGACTTGAAATAAATTTTCTTGGAACTTGTTTCTTAGTTTGATGGACTGGAAAAAAGTTTCAATAAACTTGCTTCTAGAAGGCGAGCTGTATATCCATAAAACGGATGAAAAAAACAGCTGCATTCAAACTCCTTCAACGCAACTTTGAAATTAAACAACATTTCCAAGTGCAAAAGCCTAAAACTGTTTAAGCGCTTTTTCTGAAAATTGAAAATTTCGTAAAATTGAGAATAGGTCATAGCGATTTTTTTTTCAAAGGTTAAACCCCATTTCGAGAATTGACCACATAGCATTATCGAAATTGCAAAGCAAAGTACATAAAACCCTTTTCTGTAAACAGAATCTTAGAATATGTCGCTAGAACAAACGTCTAAAAGTTTTAAACCTGTTTATGAAAATTTTAGCAAATTAGTGAGTCAATTTTGAAAATTAATTTCCTTAAACGTATGTAAACCCTGATGTGTTCTCATTCTCCAACCCTGAAGTTCATTGACCACCATCCCTGGCCTGCGGCAGCGTTCGGTTTCCACCCACCGGTGAGTCCGTCCATCCGAAAAATCAAAGGTAAGTTATTTCCTGTTTTGTGTTGTTGCTCACTCACTCTCTGATTCATAATTTTGGTAGTTTGAAAGACCCACGGGAGACGTTGCCGGCAGTGGCGGAGCCAGAAAAATTGGCTGGCTGACGTGGGCAGGACAATGAGAGGGAGGAAGAAGTTTTCTTTTATACCATTTACTATTTTAAATGGTATAAAAGAAAATATTTTGGGCTGGCGTGGGCAGGTGCCCACACCTGCCCCACGCTGGCTCCGCCACTGGTTGCCGGAGATAGGGCTCAAACGAGAACATAGTGAAGAGGGCTTCAGATCTTTTCTTTGCTGCCGGGTGCCGATGAATAGCGCCAAGCGGTGCACTAGACAGCGGACGCTGCAGCTGTTGCGAAGAGTCGGCCGTTTCAGGAGAGGCAGACGCAGACCGTCTTGACTGTGAAGAAGAGGAAGACGAAGGGAGCCCCAACCGACGGGAAGAGGAGCTCTAACGGGAAAGAAAAAAAGGAAAAAATATTTCCAGAAATATTTTTCCATCCCCCACGGCAGAAAGATTTTTAGATTTTTTTTTTTCTAATTCTGCTTTTTCCTTCCTAGATGGATGGAGAGGAAATTTTTTAAAAATTTGATTTCTTTTTTTTCGCTGAACAGTATATTTCTCATGCATCAAACGTGCCCTTGAAATGGGCTTTTGATGCCTCCGAGTGAGTGGATAATTCGTTTGTAAAATGGGCTTTGCGACTAGACGGATATGTCTGTGGTAAAAATTCACTGGAAAATGGTTGGAATCGCCAGATTGGGCAAGTTACGGCTGGTTTTGGGAGGTTATTTTCTGAGAAGATCAAGGACAAAAGCATAAATAGGAAAAGGTTATCAATCGTAATAGAAAAGTTAGTTAAAAGAGAGGACTAGATTAGTAATTAATTAGTGACATGATTAGTGACATTAAGCTGGATTGAAACACTTTAATTACCTGATTAGTGACGGAGTAAGGTCAGTTTATACAAGTGGGTTGAACGTAGATTAAGTTTAGCTTAAACACTATTAACTTAAATTAATCCTCTAGATTTGGAGCTATACCGGATCCAAATTTTGATTAGAATCTAGATCTGGAATTGGTCCTAGACTCTGGACCTTAGACCTTGGATGCAATCAGATTAAGCCCAAGGCTCATTATACCGTTATTGATCCAAATTTTGGATCCAGAACAGATTTACACGGAATCAAAAATCTTGTTGCTCTTTTTTGATCTTGATAAGGACCCTGAATGGGCCCGGACTAGATTCAAATTCTAGTTGACCCATTTGGATCCAGACCATGGACCTAGAACCAATCTAGATTGGATAAAAGATCCAAACAACCCAGTTGGATCCAAATATAGGATCTGGATTAGGTCTAAGTTGGATCAGAGATCTAGATGATACTATTGGATCTTGATATTGGACCCTGAATGTTACTGGGTCTAACCCAAGATCGAATGGATCCTTCTGGACCTGGACCTTAAATTTGTAATAGAATAGGTTTGGATCCAAGTTCTAAACCTAGGCCCACATTAGATCAAGCCCAATTGGAACGATCAATGCTAGGGCTGGGAGGGCATGTGCCCACCCATCGATTACATTTACTATGCATCAGCCTTAGGGTTAGATCAGTCTAATTAAAGAATGCTCAGTATGCTTAAACTAGCGAACTTTGCCCGCCAGGGCCCTACCATGTGTTCACAGGTACAAGCGAAATGGACAGGGATTTCGAGAATTCGTCTTCACCACTATGCTTTATTAGGCCTTTGTGGCACACAGTAGCGATGGTAGGATCATTTCATACCACGACTTGAGAGCCAGAAAAGGAAATTCATAATAATAGCATGGGAAAGATCATGCACGAACCAGATGTTAACTATTTCAAGACAAGCATTACCTTAATCGCATCAGAGCATCAACATTCAGATTCTTTTGAAGAGCCAGTCCCTTTTCCTTGCACTGCAGCTGCAGTAGCAGAGAGAAGTCAGCACCCATATTGAGGTCACGTCGGCAGGTTACCCTTGCCATGCTCCAACCTGGTGACCTTGATGTGTGTTCTAGATCGTAAGCTGTGCAGCGGTCTTCGCTAAGTTACCGGACGAAATGGGAGGTGACCTGAACTTGCTCAGGAATTGTAGGGGTTGTAATGTATGGTTAGGCGTTATTAATTCATCAATATATAGTTCCCCGCATATGATTCACCTATCGCATCTCACACCCCACAAGCACTTAAACATAGATGTGAATTGTTGAATAAAACCTTGGGAGACCCCCATTTTTATCAGTTAAGTCCGCTGCAACCCTGCTGGGGGATCTCCCCTAAATATTTGTTGCCAAAAAATGCAGATTAATTACAAAAGGAGCTGGTTGAGGACAACATAACTTACAAAACTGTGTCCCAAAACATCTCAGCAGCCAAAACACAGGGCTTGAGTAAAATTTTCATCATATCAGCAACAGGTTTGCAGCTAGCAACCGTCAACAAGCGTCTGATAGAGTACAGACTTTGCAACAAAACTTGACTTGGGCTTCTGTAGATTTATGTTGATTTTGTGGCGCCACTTGCTGGGACCTATAATAAGGTGAACCAGCATAACAAGCTCTTCAATGATCTCCAAAACAAACTGAAAGGAAGAACTGAGTCTTATGTTTCCCAAACACACAGCAACATTGACTACCCTTTTAATACCATATGCAATTCTAGTACATCCAGGCTTTTTGTGGAAACACATGCATATGTAATACTTCTCCTTGAAAGGGGGCTTTGGGGAAACCTATGAGGCTGGCCTATATATGCTCAGCGACTCTATGAATTAGGGTTTAACTCGGTTGATTGCCCTACATGAGCCTCATAGAAGCAAACCCGAGTATCATCACTTTCTTCTTTTTTTGTTTTACTTCTTCTTCTTCTGTCTCTACCTCTGCCTCTTGACGCTCGTGTACTCATCCTGGAGCATTCGGTGGCGAACCTGTTGTGGAGACACAGACGCAGTTCCGCTGCAATCACTCCATCAGGTTCCAGGTCACATTCACACTCGGTCTATTCTCCCAGTGGATTACTCTGTTTGTACACTTCCATAAAGAAGAAGAAGGAGAGGCAAAGAAAAAAGGAGGAACACAAAAAATTAAGTGGTTCAATTCAACATAACCTACGTCCACTCCTCAAGAAAGTCTCACGTCTCTTTTTCTCTCTTATATTCTTTCATGTATATCTTTACAATATATACAACAGCATGTGATTGCTGTATTTTTCATGTAACATACGAAAGATTTTGGGAATTAATGATGAGGGCAGGATCTTTCCTTTTTTCTTCTCTTCCTATCACCAACGCATCAGTTTGACAATCATGGACTGAATCTTGCTCATTATGACTGGTGTGTAACAGCAGCACATTTGCATTTTGATTGGAGGATTGGTGGTGACATCAGTTCCACGATTTTCTGTACTTTCACTTAATTTAGGATGTGGTTGCTCAGGCAACTGGTGATCTAGAGGAATACTTGTATCAAGAGATGCAACTTGTGGCACACTTTGTTGGAGATCTTCATATACATTTAATCGTGGATCTGGGGTAGATTCGGATCCAGATTGAAGATGATCTGAAAGTGGTGCAGTCCCTCTATGTGAGATTTCGGCATCCGTAAAAGTTGTAAAGTCACTTTCGATGGTATCATCTTTATAAAGTGAGGATAGATCTTTGAATGGAAAAGAACTCTCATAAAAAACAACGTGCCTGGATATTTTTGACGCTTGATTCCAAGACTGTCAAGATATGTTATGAAACGGGAGTTAGTGTACTCGCCACCACCATCACTCTGGAAAACTTTTATTTTCCTGTCAAATTGACGTTCGACCATTTTGTGAAAATGAACCAAAGCATCAAAAAAATCAAATTTATGTCTCAATGGATAGAACCATGTAAATTGACTATTATCATCGACAAAAATAGCATAAAACCGTTATTGTTCTCGTGATTGAACGGGTGCCGGTCCCCAAAGAACACTGTGAATTTTCTCCAATGGCTGGAAAACAATATTGTCTTTTTCAATAAAAGGCAATTTGCAAGATTTTTCCATTTGACAACTAGCACAAATTGAAAGAGAACCACTAGGCAAAACATCAATCAAGTTCTTATTTTTAAGATAAGAGAGAACACTAGATTGTGGATGCCCCAATCGAGCATGCCAAGAATCTTCAGTCACCCGCTAGAATCGAGACGAAAAGATGGCTTGATTGTCGCTCCCATTATCTACTGCATAGAGACCCCCTTGTTCAGTTCCCGTGGCCATTATTCTGCCTGTCCTCCTGTCCTTTAGTATGCATCGACCAGAGGTGAATTCAAAATCATATGGAAAATCATTAGTCAACTTGCTAACTGAAATAAGATCTTTGGTGAGATGTGGAACATAGAGAACATCCTTAAGGGAAAGATTGGGAGAGACATCAGCTTGTCCAACGTGAGTGATAGGGACATGCTGCCCGTTCCCAACAATAACAAGAAATCTGAACCAAAATAAGGGGAAATGTTCTTTAGTTTACTTGCATCTCCTATCATGTGGGCAGTAGCGCCAGTGTCGACTAACCATGCTGAATCTTGAGAATCATTAGTAGTAAGGGCTGCAAGAGCTTGAGTAGCATCTTCTGATTGAAAAAAATGATTAAACCTATTGTAACATTTCATTGCGGTGTGATTCTTCTTGTTGCAAATCTGACAGAGGACGCCTTTGGAGGAGTTGGCTGAGTCATTCAACTTAGGGGTGTGAGGAGGATTTGAATTGTATCCTCCTCCATGGGATAGATTAGGATTATATCCTCCTCCACGTCCTCTATTGTTTCGGCCTTGTCCTCGAGAGTTGTGATAGGTACCCCGAGATCTGGTTTGGCCTTCATGTTGGGCATAGAAAGCAACTTGAGGCGGGACATTTGAATTAAGAAACTTGTTTCTTACTTCCAAACTTTGTAACAGAGAGATCAGTTCTTTGTAAGAAGGAACCAGTGGCTTGAGCATAGCCTTAACAAAAGGCTCGTAGCCTTTTCCCAAGCCGTGGAGAAGCCAAAAAGCTTTTTCTTGGTCTCCAACGTCCTTTCCTATAGCGGCCAAGTCATCACATATAGCTTTGAACTTGCCGACGTATACATCAAGAGTATCATCTCCCTTCTTACATGTTGTAAGCATATGAATGAGATGAAAACCCCATTCTTGGGATTCCTGGGCAAATGCATTAATGAGAGTGGACCAAATCTCTTGCGAAGAGTTGAGTCCTACAACTAATCCAAGAACACTTTTAGATAGCATCCCAGTAATCCATCCTTTGATAAGATGATCAGATCGACGCCAGGATTCATACCTGGGATTTGAGATCAATTTCTGTGGATCAGCAGGAACAGTGATATTTTTTGGTGGAGCAGAGATTGCACCAATTAGAAAGCCCTCCATGTCTTGACTTTCGATAAGAGCCAGGACTTGTGTCTTCCACAGAAGAAAATTGTTGTGCGTCAGCTTCAACGAGACAAAGTTGGAGACGTTCAAGTTGAGGGGATAGGGATAACTGCCCATGGATGACGTTGCTGCTGAGGAATGAGATGCCATGATCACCGATGGCTCTGATACCATAAAGAAGAAGAAGGAGAGGCAAAGAAAAAAGGAGGAACACAAAAAATTAAGTGGTTCGGTTCAACATAACCTACGTCCACTCCTCAAGAAAGTCTCACGTCTCTTTTTCTCTCTTATATTATTTCATGTATATCTTTACAATATATACAGCAGCATGTGATTGCTGTATTTTTCATGTAACATACAAAAGATTTTGGGAATTAATGATGAGGGCAGGATCTTTCCTTTTTTCTTCTCTTCCTATCACCAACGCATCAGTTTGACAATCGTGGACTGAATCTTGCTCATTATGACTGGTGTGTAACAGCAGCACGTTTGCATTTTGATTGAACTTTCTATTGCTGTCAAACTTGCCATGGCTGTATTTAATTGTCTTTGAATTGGACGTTTCATTGCCATGGCTATAGCTGTTAAGATTGGGTGTTTCAGTGCTATCGAACTTGCCAAAGATGTGCACGCTTGAATTTGGCGTTTCAGTGTTGTTAGACTTGCCATAGATGTGTACACTTGAATTTGGATTGTCGTGAGCTAGCATATCTTCTTCTTTAACATTCCAGACAACACTAATAATGAGAGGAGTTCCCAACAACCATAGTTCAGATTGCCACCCTCGTTTAGGGCCATAACAGGTCCATTTATGCGATAAGAAACAAGAATTTCAGGCCTTTTTCCAACAGAATTCTTTTACCAAACTTTCCACACCAAATCCTCCAAATTTTCTTTACATATTTTCGTTGAGTAAATAAATGACTAGGGGAATCCACATCATTCTCACATAGGACACAACAACTTACAAGAGCGATACCGAAAGGCTGAAGTTTGTCATGAGTTAACAATCTCCCTTCCGCTGCTAGAGAAAGGAACCACAAGGATGGGGGGTTGGGGTGGTGGCCTTTACACTCCTACAATTTCTGGCGCCATTCACTCCCATAAACTTTGGCACATTGAGAGGCTGGAAACATCTTGATTGCCCCAACATATATCATTCTTGATGCTGTGCGTCTGCACATTGCGCAGCAAGTGTTCTAACCAGGGAGAGGATAACTTGTTAAATGGAAGTCCATTGGAGGCATTGAGCCACAGTAAGGTTCAACTCCTTTTTTATGGCTCCAAATTCTTTATTATTGAGAAGATATTATGCAATGCCAAGCTGCCATGGTTCTGTTAGAACTTCGCCAAGTTACCATCACTTATCTTCCGTTGAGTGGCATAGCCGATCTCTTCCCAGCCCCAAAGGATGCTCTTCCAAGCCCAATAGGTTTTTAACTTGGCTTTGCAGTCCAAAGACTATGTCTTGAGAGATATTTACTTCTCATCATTTTGGCCCATTGCGAGTTGTGAAGGCGGAGGCGAGCACCAAGCACCACCATATGCCCCTGGTAATAGATGCCTAGGCTTCTCAGGTCGACACCACCCTCTTTGTAGGGCAACACAGCTCATCCCAGCGAGAAGGTGAATTCTATGGCCTTCTCCTCGAGACCCCCATAAGAAATCAGCAAACACTTTATTAAGTCTGCCTATAGTCTCCTTGAGTAATTTAAATGAGCTCGTCCAATAGTCCAACTGACATGCTATTTGTGAGACCTTGTTTCTTAGTTCAAGGACAAGAACCTAAAAGATCTAAAATCTGAAATCCAAGTAGTTTGAGATCCAAATCCAAAATTTGAAATCTAATATCAAGATCCAAATCCAGGGTTGTTTAAGCTTTAGTTCAAATCCAAAATTCAATTATTCATGAAATAAATTTAAACGGAGTTTTTCTTGGTCTATTTTGAAGTTTGACCTAGAATTTGAGATCTGAGATCCGTTTGATCCAATCATGAGATCCATGACCCAAGCTTGGGGTTTGACCCAAAATTTTGGATCTTAAGATTACATCCAAAGTCAAATTCTAAGGTCTAAATTCATTTGTTCCAGAATTGAGGTTTGATCCAATTGACCTTGATTTTAATAGAAGCTTGCACAGTTTGGTTTTGAAGACTTTGTAGAAGACCTTGCTAGAGCTCGGGTATGATAAACTTGGCCTAGGTTGGGTTAAGCTAAGACCGGTCAGTGTGAACTCTGTTTGATCAAGGTTTGAACCTGGGTGAAAGCAAAACTCATTTGACTAGGTTAGTGTTTACAGCTTGATCTAGGGCTAATAAGGTGAGGTTAGCTTGACCAAGACTTTTGTGGAAACAACTTGAATAAGTTTGAAAAATGGGTCCAAGTAATGGGCTGAATCCTTTGCATTGACTGACGCATTGAGTGAGCTTCGGCTGGAATAACAACAGTTCTAGCGCTTGTGACGGGTCTAGGTCAAGATGTAGTGGGTTCTAGCACCAGTATGGACTAGGTCATAGAAGACTCAAATTGAGTTTGGTCCTAAACTAGGTCTCAACCATGTTTGAACTTAAGCTTGTAGAAAACTAGTTTGAAATGAATTTGGATGTTAGAAACATGCATTTGAAAATGTGTTTTGAAAGTTAATCCATGTAGAGTTCAGGTTAAACTGAGCCTTCACATGCCAGGAATGTAGTCACTTGGCATGCTACTAGCCAGTTGCTTCTACATGAACCTACATCTAGGTGATAATTGAAACCACATGCATATCTGTGATCCTAATATACTATGATTAAACAAGAATGCTAACTATATGATGTACATTAATTTCTAAAGCAAGTGGGCATGAATTAAATTTGAAAACATTAAAAGAATGGGAGAGGGAGGGAAGTGGGTTACCTACCCCACATCCATAACCTAGAAGACATTTAAGTTAAATCTAATTTAGAGATCAGGAATTACATTGTATGAATTTCATAAGCACTCACATTTATGTGACCTTTCCATGCTTCGGCGTACACAAGGATACAAACACATGCATTCCATTGCAAGAATTTCACAAGCATTTAACAAGCACTCATGTTTTTATGTGAGATTTTTGTGTTTTGGTGCATACAAGCATACAACCGCGTAATTCCATTGGATGAATGTCACAAGCATTTCACAAGCACTCATATTTATGTGAAATTTTTATGCTTTGGCACACACAAGCATAAAAACACATGCATGCCATTGCATGAAGTTCACAAGCACACAAAACAGTCACACTTATGTGAGATTTCTTTGCCTCAGCATACACAAGAATACATGCACATGCAATCCATTGCATGAATTTCACAAGCACCCTCATTGTGTGAGATTTCTATGCTTCATTGGAGAAAGCATACAAGGACTTGCACTCCAATGCACAGATTTCACAAGCATTTTCATAAGCACCCCCCACTGGCCATGTTTTACTTTTCTAAGCACTAGACTCCTTAACCATGTGCTTCATGATTTGAACATCTAGAAAGTGCTTTTCAAACTATAGCTTTTTCCTCATAACCGAGACATCTCTATCTTCAAACTATGTTTTGGCTAGTATTTTTGGAACAAGAATCTTTCACAATGTTAAACTAGTCTATGGACTGGAGAATCTTTACTTTAAAACAAGCTTTTGAACAAGCATTTCAAAACAACCACTTTTCACAATGTCGCATCAACTCATACTAAGACATCTTTTGAACAAGGCTTCACTCAATCACAATGATAGTTGGTAGACTCACTCAGCTCGTTGCGTCACCAGTCAAGACCCAAACAAAACTAGACCAAGACTTGGGTGAATCATCAGGAAATCGGTGGGATCAGTGGATTGTTTATTAGGATCAGGAATCAGAGTTAAGTGTGATACATATATGGATGGTTTACTATTTTGTATCACTAATGAAACCATTTTAAGATTTAAACAGCTTTCATGAACCAGTTCACAAAAATCGAACAAAACCCAAAAGGCAAAAGCTACAGTTTGTTTCCTACCTGATGCCTTTCCTTTTGCTTTTGGGGTTTGGCATTCACATTACACAATAGCAGGCAGTGTCATGGTGGAGGCCCAATGTCTTTCTTAGTGTAAAGCATTGCCAGACAACGACCCATCAGTGATGATCTACTTGCAAGGCCGCGACGTTGTCCACCATCCAGCAGACTGGTGATGTAGTGCAATGCTTTCTATGTTCCTTAATCCTCAAGCTCAACCGCATCAAGACCTCAAGTACTTTATTTTTACTATTTCTATTTTCTAAAAAACTTTCTCTCTATTTATATATTGTAAGATTATTTGGTGGGCCGGCATATGTCTATGAGGAATTTCAGACATTATGGCTGTCTTAAAGTAAATATCCGCTTAAGTGATTGCGTTTTGGGATATTACATCATTTTAGATGGTATGTGGTAATTTTGAAATGTATAGATACCAGTACGCAATTACAAACTCTTTGATGGGTGGAATCTGTAATTGCCCTTAATATAAAATGGTAGTGGTCTCTGGGGTCATGCGAACAGTTGCATGAGACGTTGGTCTCTAGGGTTTCCTCTTCCCCATTTGAGAGAGAGACATCACGCGCACCCGCACGTACTCTGAAAGATCCTACCGCGATCTACTGTCTGTGCGCTTTAGATGGATTCAGGTACGCTTCCGCTTTAGTTTAAGGTTTTGTTTAATTCAATGATTTAGCATGAACATGATCTTGTTTTATGGCATATACGTTGGTTTTGTGTATGCATGAGGGGAGAAATCTCAACAATTGGTATCAGAGCCATGTTCTTCGTTAAATCGTTGAATTTTTGGTTGATGTTGTGCGTCTTCTGGTTCGGTTCTTCCCTGTTCTTGGCTGCGATTTAAAAAAATAATAATAATTTGTGAAGGGCATGCGACGGAAGCCGTTGGGCTTCCGTTGCAGCCATCTGAAGCTGACGCATAAGGAAAGGGGACGCCGGATTCCGCTGTTTTGGCGGGCGACGGATGGTCGTAAGGCGACGGCCGGCTTCTGGCCGTCCTGGCGAGACTCGCTGGTAGTGGCTCCCTTGCGTCGGGTGTTGCAGCCATTGAAGAAGAACAGGAATGGGGCAGTGGGAAGGCGACGACAGGGAGAGGTGATGGCTGGCGGAGGGCGACCGCCGGTGACTCAGCTGTCGCCGGACAGGCCCGTGCGACCCGCCACCACCTACCCAAAGTCACCGACGACCCACTGGTGGCCTCCTCGCCGCTTCAACAGACACCCAAAACCAAAAAGGGGCTCGCTCGATTCCGGCACCCACCTCCGCTACTGCACCGCCGGGAGGTTCCTCGTCGACGGACAGCGCCATGCCACCCGCTGGCGCCCACCCAAGGCCCCCAGAGGTGGTGAATCTGCCGTTCGACGTCTGGCAGGCGAACGGCGGTTTCGGTCGAGTAGAGTCGGTCGAGCGGGAGGTAGTCGAACCCGGGTCGGGTCATGTTGACCCGACCCAGATCCATAAGGCTTTTCAAAAAAAAAAAAATTTGCCACCGCCCGACCCCACGCGTTTGTCAGACCGGGTCGGGTCCTAAGTTATGCAAATCGGTTCATTTTTTTTAAACCGGTTCTTGAAAAAGACTCAAACTGGTTCATTCGGTTTCAGACCAGTTCAGTCTGATTCAAAACCGGTTCGGACCTTTTGGGGACCGATTCAGATTTTTTCTGGACCGGTTCAATTGTTTTTCAGACCGGTTCGGACCCTTTTGGAACCGGTTCACACTTTTAGGGGACCGGTTCGAACATTTGGTGGACTGGTTCATTCAGTTTTAGAACCGGTTCAGACCTTTTAAACCCGATTCAGACCATTTTGGGACCGGTTCATTCAGTTTTGGAACCGATTCGGGTTTTTACCAGACCTGTTCAGTTAGTTTTCAGACCAATTCGAGGCTTTTCAGACCGTTTCATTCAATTTTGGAACCGATTCAGACCATTTTCAGACCGATTCAGGGCTTTTCAGACTGGTTCATTCAGTTTTGGAACCTATTTTAGCCAATTTTTAACCGGTTCAGTGGGTTTTAGAACCAATACGGTCTAATTTTGACTTGTTTGTCCAATTTTTTGCCTGGTTCAGTCCTATTTAGGGCAATGTGGGTGTTTTAGTTGTGGTTTAAGAACGATACAGACCATTTTAAGGCCGATTCAGTAGTTCTTGATCCTCTTAAGCACGATTATGGTACGATTTATAAAAATTGGACTTTTTTGGGCCCATTTTATTGGATCAGTTTGGTTTTGGATTCAATGAAAGGACAATTTTGTATGTAAATTTTATTCATGTATCATGTTTTGCATGATTTAAATTTGTGAGTGTACTTTAGATGAATGTTTGGATTATGAATTTGATCTTTGGCCATGTTTGTTGTTCGAAATGAATATGTTTGTACTTTATGTCGCTAAAGTGACCTCTGTTGTAATTGTTGACCAAGAATTTGTACTTGTAGTTAGTATTTCAATCCAAAGATTGGATATTACCGTTGCACCGGTACCTTGCGATGAGATTTAGGTCATTGTATTTAATTTCATTTATATTTGTTATTTCATCTTTGTACATTTATTGATTGTGAGCATGTTTGGTATTTTGTTCTTTGTACAGTAAGTTCTGCTTCCATGATATTTGCAAATTTGAGTACTATTTCTGAGTTAAATGATTCGATTTTTAAAAGTAAGAAAAGAAAGACTATTAAGGATTAGTCATCCATTAAGAAATAGAAGAAGCATAAGGAAAGCCAATTAGACTGCTTCTTTTGCAATGATGAAGGTCATATGAAGAAGGATTGTACTTAGTATCACGCATGGCGTGAAAAGAAAGGTACGATTCTTACTTTGGTTTGTTCTGAGGTTAATTTAATTTCAGTACCAAGGCACTTGTGGGTAGATTCGGTTGCTACTACTCACATAAATGTGTCTGTGCAAGGCTGCCTAAATTGTCGAACGCCAAATGATGCTGAAAGATTCATCTATGTGGGGGATGACAAGAAGGCGAAAGTTGAAACCATAGCAGATTTTCGGTTATTGTTAAAGAGTGGTTGCTATTTGAATTTGACAGAAACTTATGTGATACCGTCTTTTAGACGGAATTTGGTTTCTATTTCCTCGTTGGGCAAATTTGGTTGTTATTGTTCATTTGGAGGAAGTAGATTTAAGTTGTTTCTGCATTCAAATTTGAATTTTACTAGTTCTTTGTCTGGTAGCAATAACCTCTATTTGCTTGATACAGTTGCTTCATATCATGAAACCTTGCATGTTACGTTTAGAGGTACTAAAGGAAAATTAGCCAATGAGAATTCTATTATGTTGTGATATAAGTGCTTAAGACATATCTCTGAAAAGAGAATAAAAATGCTTATGTTGAAATGAATTCTTGAGTCCCTTGATTTTGCAGACTTTAATGTTTGCATGGGATGCATAATGAAAAAATAAACAAACATTAAGGGATTATAAGTTTTATAATCCATCCAATAAGTCTTTCTTTGAAACGGAAAATGCCCATTTCTTTGAGGATATTGAGTTTAGGGAGGTGATCATGTTAGAAGCATTGCTTTTGAAGAGAGACGTGAGTCTACTCATACAGATGTTGAAAGCAATGGTCAGGTCTTTATTCCTGACATTGTTTCATCTACATATTCAGAAGAAGGCAATGATGTCGATTTCCATACTAAATAACGAACTCAACAACCTCATTGAAAATCAAGTAGATGTGCCACTGAGGAGATCCACTATAGAGAGGAGAAGTACAATTTCAGATGATTTTGTCTTTCTCCAAGAACATGACGTTGATATGGACTTAATGGAGGATGATCCTATCAACCTCCAGTAAGCAATAAAGAGTTCTAAATCTCTTGAGTGGATAGATGCCATGAATGAAGAATTAAAGTCCACGATGGATAATGACGTGTGGGAAGTTGTTCCCTTGCCTGAAGGTGTGAGACCCATTGGTTGTAAATGGATATTTAAAATCAAGAGGGATTCATTAGGTAACATCGAAAGATATAAGACATGTCTTGTTGCAAAGGGATTTATTCAAAAGGAAGGCATTGATTATACGAAGACTTTCTCTCCAGTTTCGTTGAAAGACTCTTTCAAGACTATAATGGCACTTGTTGCTCATTTTGACTTAGAGCTGCATCAGATGGATGTTAAGACAACATTTCTAAATGGAGACATTGATGAAACGATATATATGGTGCAACCAGAAAACTTTACTTCAGAGGATGCAAAGAAAATGGTTTGCAAACTCAAGAAATCCATCTATGGGCTAAAGCAAGCTTTCCAGTCAGTGGTATTACAAATTTCATCAAGTTATAGTTTCATTTGGCTTTGAGACTAATATGGTTGATGAATGTGTATACCAAAAGTTCAGTGGGGGCAAATTTATCATTTTGGTTTTATATGTCAATGATATATTGCTGGCAAGTAATGATGTGGGTATATTGTATGAAATTAAGAAATTTTGTCAACAAAGTTTGACATGAAGGATCTTGGTTGTGCATCTTTTGTATTGGGGATCCAAATATTTCGAGATCATTATCGGCATATTCTTGGATTATCACAAAAGGCCTACATTGATAAGGTGCTTCAGTGATATGACATGAAGGATTGTCCAGGAGATACTCCAGTTGCTAAATGAAACAAGTTTAGTCTCAAATAGTGCCCCAAAAGTGAAATCGAATATAAGGAAATTGAAAGGATTCCCTATTCGTCTGTTGTGGAAAGCCTTATGTATGCTCAGGTTTGTACTCGTTTGGATATTACATTTATCATGAGAATGTTAGCCAGAAACTTAAGTGATCCTAGTATGGATAATTGGAAAGCAGCCAAAGGAGTTTTGAGGTACTTACAAAGAACAAAAAGTTTTATGCTCACATACAAGAAGTCAGACCAGTGGGAGATCATTGGGTATTTAGATTCTGACTTTGCTGGGTGCCAAGACAGTAGCATAGCATGTTACGAGGCATCCAATCATGTTTGTGATTGCGGAATTTTGTCACGGGACTGTGCATTATGAGTGGTGTAGAAAGACCACTAAGGTTATTGTGTGACAATAATTCAGCAGTCGTGTAATCTTATAACAACCACAGTTTGTCAAAGTCGAAGCACATCGACATTAAGTTTTTGGGCTGTTAAAGAGAGGATATAGAATGGTCAGGTATCTTTAGAGCATATTGAGACAAACTCTATAATTACGGATCCGGACAAACTCTATAATTACGGATCCGCTTACCAAGGGTTTAACACATAAGGTCTTTCACGAACATGTTGTTCATATGGGGGTGTTATCCTTGGATGATGTGCTGGTTTAGTAGGAGCTTGCATTTTGTTTGCTCTAATGTATGGACACATATTCAGTTTTCTGCAGAATAAAGTTTAAAGTTCTTTGGTTCCATTCTGTGTTTATGTTTTTGATCTCCATAAGGTTTTAAAGTTGGACCAGTTGAGAATAGAGATGTTGTAATCACATTGCATGTAATTCTCATGCTATACATCCGTATCAGATCTATGTCATTGATTATGTTAACATTTGTGATCATTGAAGGTTTAGCTAATTTTTATATAGCGAAAGTCGCTTTGAATCTGTGTTGATATGGTCATGAACGAGATTGGTGAAAATGACGTTTAATAAGATAGCAATTATGAGTTCCTAAGGTTTTGTGTAATGTCTGAATGTATAAAGACATATTTGGCCCAAGTGGGAGATTGTAAGATCATTTGGTGGGCCGACATATGTCTATGAGGAATTTCAGACATTATGGCTGTCTCAAAGTAAATATCCGCTTAAGTGATTACATTTTGAGATATTATGTCATTTTAGATGGTATGAGGTAATTTGGAAATGTATAGATACCAGTACGCAATTACGGACTCTTTCA
The DNA here is from genome assembly GCA_011799765.1 of Nymphaea thermarum. Classification (NCBI taxonomy): domain Eukaryota; kingdom Viridiplantae; phylum Streptophyta; class Magnoliopsida; order Nymphaeales; family Nymphaeaceae; genus Nymphaea; species Nymphaea thermarum. Next base: position 170,783 of record JAANDH010000556.1, read on the forward strand.
TGGGTGGAATCAGTAATTGCCCTTAATATAAAATGGTAGTGGTCCTTGGGGTCGTGCGAACAGTTGCCTGATACGTTGGTCTCTAGGGTTTTCTCTTCCCATTTGAGAGAGAGACATCACGCGCACCCGCACGTACTCTGGAAGATTCTACCGCGATCTACTGTCCGTGCGCTTCAGATGGATTCAGGTACGCTTCCGCTTTAGTTTAAGGTTTTGTTTAATTCAATGATTTAACATGAACATGATCTTGTTTTATGGCATATATGTTTGGTTTTGTGTATGCATGAGGGAAAAAATCCCAACATATATTTCTCTCTCTCGATTTCTCTAAATCACTGGGATCATGATTGGATTTCATCCATTGGCCATGGAAGCAAGGGTGGGTGGTAAAGGATAAGGGAGACGATCGAATGGGATGGTCTTTGTTGTGCTGCACTCATAAGGGTCTCTTTCTCGTTTTGCCACAAGTTCTCTTAATTTTGCTAGCATTTCCTCCAGTTTAAGGTCTTAGACTCCTAGTTGCTTCGAGTTTTTCTTGTCTATGAGAATGAATTTGGTTTAATTACTTTATTTGTCGTCAGCTTTTTTCTTTTTAACTTGAGACAAAATAGTGTGCACTCATTTCGCTTGTAATCTTGCTTTTTATTTTATCGTCTCAACTCTGACCATGCTCATTTTATTGTTTGTGAGTGAGGTAGTTGGTACTCTTGTCTTTAGTGGGAATATTGATTTATTATTTATATGTATTACTATAATGCAAAGTTTTATTTTTGTTACTTTATGAGATGAGCAACTAGGTGAGGTGAGGGGTGGCTAGGACGACTTGAGAGAGAGAGAGAGAGAGAGAGAGAGAGAGAGAGAGAGAGAGAGAGAGAGAGGTGGCTGATGTCCCTCAAGCTTTGGCGATGAAAAGTTTAATTACCAGTTTGCACAAATCAAGCAAAAAAAAAAACTGTGCAGTTGTGCCATCCATTCCAAAGGTGCTACAAAGAGATAAATGGTAGAAAATAGTCCTAAACATCTTATTAGTGATAAATGTTGTCCATTGAATCCAAATTCTTGTCCAATGTTGATGTGCTATTTCATGACAGGTTATGTACGCTACCTTGCACAATAATGAGATTTTGATTGTGATAATAATGGCCATTATGGTTACTTATTATTTATTCTTTTTGTGTTTAAGTCTTAGTTTTTAATGTCAACACTTTATTATTCATAATCTCTTCTTATTTTTTGTAAAAAGTGAAACAGTTCTTTCTATTAATTCAGCCTTTTCATGGTCTTGCCTTTCATATTTCTAAAATTGATTAGCTAACAATTGAGCATGTTAATTGATTGTTTTTGTATATCATAGACATAAATATGGGTGGTACTTCAGACTCCATTGCAAAAAATAGAGACCCTGCTTGGATGCATTGTCTGCTTGTTGTTAAAAAACTGAAAAGAGTGAAATGTTCATTTTGTCAGAAAGAGATGTCTAGTGGCAATAATAGGATGATGCAACATCTTGCCCACATACAAGGGGAAGTTGAACCCTGTGGAAAAGTATATCAAGTAGTGAGAAAAAAATATTAAAGTATCTCATGGGGTTCATGGATTCAAAAATGGAGAATAAGAGAGAAAAAATTGGTAACATGTGATTCAGATTCCAACGATGATGATGAAAATGATGCAATGAAATTATCTAAGCTGCATAAAGGAAAAGGAATAGATTACTTTGTTGTTAATAATGTGTCTAAGTTTACAAATTTGAAATAATTGATTTAAAAGATCAAATTGACAAGCAAACACGGCAAAGAATGTGTGCAGCTATTGCAAGGTTTTTTTATCATGTTGAACTTCCTTTCAATGTGGTCAGTACCCTTTATTTCATCGAAATGGTACGTGTCATAGGTGAAGTTGTCCTCATTTGAAACCGCCAAGTAGAAAGGTTATTGCAAGAAAAATTTTAGAAGACATAAGAAATATTGATACATTAAAAAGTTTCAAATAACCATGGGCTTTGACTGGATGCAAAATAATGGCTGACGTCTGGAAGGACAATATAAATAGAGCATGAATAAACTTCTTTGTTTAGTATTGCAAATGAGTATAGTTTTCGAAGTCCATGGATGCATCAAGTGTTGTCAAAAAAGAAAACAACTTGTTGTCAATCAAATTGTTCCAACCTATGATTCTGAAGAATTGGGCCTGAAGTTATGAGTCCTATGGTAGGAAGCACTTCAAAGAAAGGACCAAAATTCTGGCACATAAGAAGTGACACCTCTAGATTGAGATCTATATGTCTTCTTGATAGGTTCCCCACGTTCGTTAAGGGGCTTGGAGTTGGACTTCTTGATAGAATGTTTCAGCATAATCACATGCACATAATTTTCACCTCAATCATTAGCAAAAAATACTACAATGATAAGGCAAAGATCTACTCTACTAGAATAAAAACTTTGTTCAGTATCCTTACATCGTTTAAGAGAATAAGCGTCCAGAGATTCAACTCTGTTAGAGATTTGTTGTCTCTTATCAAAACCATTTGGGAGGCTTGATCATGAATGCATAATTTTTGTAGAGGTTATCAATCAGGCAAGTTACTCTAGCTCTTTCTTAGCATCTTCCTTAGCATAATGACAAAGAACAAGGACATTTAGCAATGGAATCGATGCCTTAATTACAGTGATTGTGCTTGACAAATTTAAAGAGGCAAGATGAGGAAATATGATCTAACAAAGAAATTTTTTATATAAATCTATAAATGGTAACTGACCAACCAAGAGTTCATGCAACCAAATCTCAATCAATAATTTAACCAAGTCCCAAGGTTTGCAGTATAACCTAGCCTCTTGACCAAGTAAGAAAATTTTCTTATTAATGCACCTCATATCAGTGTCATTAAACTAGTCATTCAACAACCAATGACATTGAGATGCCTTCTTGGAATTGTTATCACAAATTTCTTCTAAAGAGTTGAAAGAACTAAGAGAATTACATATGGGACATCAGTTTCTCGCTATGAGTTGGTAAAAATAGTGGAAAAAGCAAACCAACCATTGTTGTCATAGTCTGCGTGACTTGAATAATTTAAATTGAATCAGTAAAAACAAATTTGGTTATGTGGCTGATGTGTCATGATGTTTGATAAATAATTTCTGAATAAATTTTAATTTTTTTATTTTTAATTATTTTTATACATTTCTTAGGTTAACATAACTATTTTCAGCATTTAATATTATGATTTTTGTTGTTCTTATCATTATGTGCAATCTAGAATTGCTATTAGTTTGTGATTTAAAAAGACTAAACATACATTGGAGGTCAAGGGCTGTTGTACATTATCTCCTTGACCTTTAGTAAAGATAGGTTTTTGGTAAAAAAAACTAGCAACTGAAAACTACATCATGAAATATAATAACAGTAAAAAAATCACAAAAGTAGGAAATTTTGAAGAAAATGCTTTGGTGAACATCTTCCAAACCTCATCTTGGCCTGCCACTATCCAACTATTATTACCCTAGTTACATCATGTTTTAGTCTGTTCATAACAAGAACTGAAAGAATGAAAAAGGATCATTAAAGGTGCAATGATGTGCCCTTATGGGCAATGGTCAAGTCTTTGTAATGTCTAGGGCATGTAAAGGAACTATTGTGAAAAATTCATGTATCTGCTTGCAATTAGCAAAATTCATTAACATCCATGCTTATGGATGCAAGATGAATAGTAATAGCTTTCTATTCTGAATCTTATATAATATCATGATATAACTTTCTATTCTGGTGATATTATGTAGATATTGCAATATTCTGCCGATATCAATGATTAGCTTTAAAAATCCAACGATACTGTTCCAACAGAGGATTAATTTCTCATATTTCTTTCACAGCCATGTGCATCTGACCTTTAGTCTCCTAAGGTTCTGTGACGCTAGAAGACAAATAATGCATGAATTCTTGAACATAGTTGCAATTTATGGGTGTGAAGAGTGGAAATTTGGAGGAAAGAAAAAGTTGACATGAATAAAAAGATAAAGCAAGAGTCGAAATATCAGAAATGAGTGAAGCCTGGCTTAGAGGTCGAAACAGGTGGAACTAGTGCAAAGATCTTTTCCATTGTTCTCCGTAAGACACCTAAAATCTGTTCACAGATCAAACCCAAAGCAAGAAATCAGCAAGGTACAAAAACGAAGCCGCTAAGTTTCCATTATCTTCAAGCTTTGCACCTGCAGACAGATGCACAAAATTTTCTAACACTCACACAGATGAGAAGGGAATATTGGAGCCGAGAAGAGAACCATGTCATATTCTAGATGGTACATTCACAATATCAGAGTTCAAGAGAGAAAAAGAACGTTCCTCAAAAGGCATAACCTCCCAGTGCTAGTGTGGTTCAATCGATGGGCGACCATGAGTCGACGGTGGACGACTGATATCCAAGGTTAATTAAAAAATTACATGTTGGTGTTGACAGAATAAAGAACCACCAGAGGGAAAGGATAGGCCAAGTATCTTCCTGGGGCACAGGGGCAGAGGGAGGGGGGGAGCCCGCCTGGGCAATGGCCCAGGTGAGCGTAACGAAAAAAAATATATATATTAAGAAAATAATTTTTTTTTAGTTTGGCCCAACCCACGGATTTTCTTGGCCTGACCCGCCGATCATCTTGGCCCGCCCCGTCGATCATCTTGACACTCTCTCTCGCTCGATCCCTCTTTCTCTGGCCCGCCCGACCCTCTTTCCCTTTCGCCCCTTTCTCTCTCGCTCACTCCCTCTCTACTGCCCTACTATAAGACCCCTATCCTGGCCACAGGCCAGGGAAGGCATGGCCTGGCCGACCAGAGATGGTCGGTCTGGCTAGCGGAAGTCGGCCAGAGGGAGGCCACAAAGATAAGGCACTTACCTGGTCCCGTAGGCGCATACAACATGTCTCTGGTCAGCAGAAGCAGGCATCAGTCGGCATCAGCAGGCTGGAGGTCGGCAGACGCAGGCCATGAGGCAGCAACAGCTGGCATTCTGGACTTTATGGTAAACCAGGTGTTTTTGGGTGCATCCCTGATCGCGCGGAGAGATCTCCTACAACACCTATATAGGGAACCATGGTGGTGAAGGGGCACCGGCCCCATGACGCGTGGCTGATGCGGATGTGTTGCTGGGACACATGGTGGCATGGATGACGTTCATTCAAGGGAGTTTCCTTGGTGGGAACGTGTTAAGGCCACGGACCGGTTGGGCTAAATAAGCTCGAACCAATCTCGTAGCCTAGTTCCCTAAGACCTACTTGGGGCTTTCTCTAAAAATCAAAAACCTAAAATCAAAACAAGAAGTCTACCCGGCCGGACAAACCCCGGCGCAAACCCAATAGGACTGGATTACAAGAGCGGGTTACCCTTTTTCTTCCCCAACCTAACTAGGGTAGATCCTACTACAAGAAAACTAGCAAGCGGCGAGGCCTTACAAAGAGCGCACGATACAATTGTTAAATCTCTCGCAACTCACTCAACAAACCATACAAACCACAACTAACGGCCAAACCACACCCAACAATAAGCAAATAGGTGGCTGGACTCCGCGTGGTCGTGTCTCGGGCTAGGCCCTCGAGGTACCACGTAGGGGAATATGGCCGAAGGCCTGGGCTAAAGCTGGAACGAAGCAAACTAGATGCAAGCCTAGAACAAACTGAAATAAACTAAAGGCAAAACCTAAAGCAAAAGCAAACCCTCCCGGATTACAAGGGGGATGGAGCACGATACCTCCCAAGGGCACGCCTTGGGGTAGCCGGAAAGGGCCACGGGGTGAATCCCGAACCCCGGGCAATGCAGCTCACGGTACTAGAAGTCCGCTTGAGGAGAGCCTCCTCGTAGCTTGGCTGCAAGGACCGTGCAGGGCCGGCGGGAAGCGCGCGGCCTGGGCAGCAAGGGACTGCCGGAACAGCTCCGTCGAGGTGGCTCGGCCACGTGCGCCTAAAGGGCGCCGACGATGACGACGGGTTGGGCGAGGCGGTCGGGTAGCGACAGCGCCTAAGGCCCTTGGAGCGACTCGGTCGCGTGCACCTGTGAAGTAGGCCTGACGGCCGAGGGGAAGAGGATAGCCGGGCGGAGCCGGCAAGGCCTAATCCTAACTAGGGCTGTGGCTAGCTAGGTGCGGCTGGGTTCTAAGGTAGACTTTAGGGTAATCGGCGGCTAAGGGTAGCAAGCTAGGGTTAGAGCTTAGGGCGAACTAAGCTGACTGGTGTAGGAGGTAAGCTAGGTCGGGGTAGCCAAGAGGGTAATCGGATTAGCTAGGGTTGACCCGAGTGGGTTTGACTAAGCTAGGTTTTGACCGAGGGTAGCTAATGTTGACTAGGCTAGATGACTAAGCTAGGTGGGTTCAGTCCGAAGGTCAGGGTTGACTAAGTCGGGTTGGACCAAGGGTAAGGATAGATGAGGTGGGTTCGAGCCTAGTTAAGGTAGGTCAAGGGTAGGTTAGGTCACTTAGGACTAGGGGCTAGGACGAGGTGCGACTAGTGGGCTAGGTCTAAAAGGGTGGCCGAGGGTTGACCTAACTAGGGTTTGACTTGACCGGTCTTGTCAAGTAGGAGGGGCCGATGCTTGCCACGTGGCAAGATCGAGGACTAAGACAGAATGCGCTAGGGTTAGCTAGCGATAAGGATAGGGTGAGTGCCGCCAACCAGCTAGGATGGAGATAGCGGCGCTAAGGGGAGTTTCCTAAAATCTAGGAAATGAAATCGGAAGGGAGGGTGGCGCGCGAGGAGGAGATCCCGCGGGGATTAGGGCGAACGGCGGTTGAAACCGCGTGGGCCCGGCTGGATTGACAACTCCTCGAGTTGGCAATGACACGGCTGTAGGGGGGAATGAGATGCTGACACGTGGCCGATGGACGGTGAGGATGGAAGCGACCTAGGGTTGACTCGAGAGAAAAGAGAGCAAATAAGGAAAGAGGGGAGAACGACCAACGGCTCCTAGGGCTAGGGGGCGCGCGATCCCAAAGGGATAACGGCTGGGACACATGGCAAACAGGTAGGGCGCGGGCTGGACTCGATAGGACTGATGGCCGACACGTGGAAGAAGGGACGGCGATGAGGTACTTACCGGAAAAAGACCTTCGGGCGAGAAGAAGAGGTCCACGCGCGCCGGCGGCTAGATCCGATTCCTTGAGCCGGAAGTTCACCAAAACCTGCCTGAATATTTCGAAAACGGGAAGGACTTGGGCTGGACCGTCCTGACCTCGCCGGAATTAATGGTGGTCGCCGGAATTTGCAGCGGCGACCGGAAAAAACCAGAATTTCCGGCAAGTGGCCGGTTGCACTTCTAGCCGTCGAACTTCGCCCAAATTACACCATTTTTTAGCTTTTCTCCGGGCGGTTCTTTTAAGCTAGTTTTTACTTAATTCCTACGGCCAGATCTTGATATTTTAACACTTTTTCGTTTCTGGTCCGAAGGTTTTCCAAGGAGGGGCCGAGCCTATTTTCTTGGCGTTGCGTGGCCTTTCCTCCGTCCAAATCACTTCAAACTCTCGCCGGGTATTCACAAGGATATCCGGGATGAATGAAGAGGGGTAAGAAGAGATTCCGGGCTGGTCTCACCGTGAATCCCTGCCCTGCTCTCGGGGTGACCGAGGGCCAAACCGGAGGTGCGTTTCACCGCCGGAATCTAAACTACCCTTCTCTCGATTCACCTAGAATTTCCGAGAGAATGCACCAACAAAAGGGTCCCGTCGAAGTCGCGGAACAAGTCCTACGCCTTCAACCTTCCCGGTGTGAAATCCGGCCTCTCAACTTCCACGGGTTTAAGGAAGAAGGCACCGGAATATCACTTTTAGAAAACGAAGCACGAATGGGGGATACTAACCGTGGACAAGGAGGGATCGCCGCCGGAGAGGAGGAGGTCCGCCTAGCCTTAATGCCTTTCCCGGAGATTCCAAGATCGCCGGCCTTCAAGGACTTGTCTTCGGAAGCGCCATGAGGGTAGAGGACGCGAGGGGGGAGAAGACACCAAGCTTCGACCAAGCAAGGAGGGAGACGAGAGAGAGAACACCTCGAGAGAGGAGAGAGACAAAAAGCGCCTAATGGCTTCAATTCCCAAATTTTCGATGCTTTACACAATGATCCAAAAGAATATATACAATCCTATTTCAAACCGGATCTTAAGATCCAAATCTAACCTATCTACCCGCCCCTTTACAAATCCCGCCTGGCACATCCCGCCAGGATAGGTCCTTGGTTCGAATCCCTTCGGGATCACGTCCAAGTTCTTCTTGCGTGGCTCCTTTGGCGCCTTGCTCCTTAGCCTACTTGCGCCTAGTTGAGCTGAGCTTTATTGAACCGGGTCCTAGCTGCAAAACGCAAACACTTTAAAGCATAATAAACCGGGCCTAGTGCCCAACACTTAAGCAAATAAACGACTTAGCCCCTAGACCTTGCGAGCCTAGGGTGGGGACCTCGTGAGGGTTGCCGCCCTCACTTCGGATTTTAGCTCTTGGCCAAGCCTTTGTGACTTAGCTGCATTTCAAGGCCGGGGCCTTGACACTCCCTAGGGTTTTAAGCTAATCGGGCTCACGCGGACGTATTAACTCGCACGGCTCGGTGAGGCCTTCACTTATTTCTGAACCGCCCGGGGACTTATCCTTCTCTAGCACTTTGGCCTTGGTTGCTCCACCCTCTCCGCCCTCTGCAACCTCTGAAAGTGCTGCCTTAACCTCGCTGGAAAGGTCTTCTACCTCGCACTGATGAGCCCGAGCCCAGAGATCTGAAGCTTTCCGCTTGCTTGGACGTGGCTCGAGCCTACTTGTGCCCACTGGGTCCGGACCTATACTTAGGCCCGTATCAGAACGGTTGATGCTAGGTGGCGGTCGGGCGAGGTGCCAGGCAGCACCAAGCGGTTTGCAGGCCGAGGGATGTGTCAAGCAACGGCTCTGCAAGGACACATGGCTCGCGAGGCAGAGGCCTCATGGCCAACCGTTGCCGCGCGTGGCAACGGTTGTGGCAGTTGGTGGCCGACGGGCGACGACAGCCCGCGACAATAGTTATGCCAGGTGGTGGCCGACGGGCGACTGCAGCCCGCGGCAACAGTTATGCCAGGTGGTGGCCGACGGGCGAACAGCAGCCCACGGCAACGGTTGTGACGGTTGGCTGACGGGCGATGGCAGCCCACGGCTATGTTTGAAACTCAAACGCTCTGGCTGTGTATTTAAGCCAGGCCAAGCGATGTACAGTGTAGGCTATGTTCTGTGTGCTTTGAGTCTGTAAAGAACTGTCTTAAGAAAGAGACTAAGTCCTCGAGTTTGAGGCAAAGCCAGTTGTGTGCCTTTGTTCCCTTAGTCCTTATACGGGTGGTGATAGGCTGGTAATTCTACAGGCAAAAGACTTACGCCGTGCAGGGTGAAAGAACTTCGAAAATTTGTGCCCCTGTAACACCTACCCTCCCCTCTCTCCCTCGCTTGCTCCCTTCCTCTCTGGCCCACAAGGCCACAACCATTCATAGCACAGGGCCCTCTCTCTCTCGTTGGCTCCCTCCCTCCCTGCCCTGGCCCACAATCACAGGGCACGGCCCTCTCTCTCACTGGCTCCCTCCCTCACTGGCCCACAAATTAATGAAGGTGATGGATTTTCAGTTTTTTTTTCTCCTTAATTTATTTTTCTCTTTCTAAATAGATGAATCAAATGCAAGATTCTCTACCGTTCTATTGGGAACTTCTTTTCCTTTTTGGGTAGTGGTAAATGGATACGTGGAGTGCAAAAAAATTGGGTGAAAAAAATCACCTTTTTGTAAGCAAAGATGTTGTGGTTTCATTTCAGTTGGGCTCCATTTCACAATCCCAAGCATACTGGTAGGATCTCGACTAGCGCCGGACAAGTCTGCCACGTCTAAGCCGTGCCTACCCCCAAGATCCCCACGAAGCGCACCTAGAATAACTCTAAATAAAGCAAATACAAACTATCTACCCAAGTCGGACAAACAACCCCGACTTAAAAACCAAATGCGGAAGCGAAATTAAACTAAACTTGAAATCAAAAACCCAATTACGAAAGCAATCTAGCAATCAACAAAGCTAGGACAAATCTCCAAGATCAACTACCAACTTGAAAGAAAGGCACGCCAACTAAAGATCTACCTTGTGACTCGTAAAGCCGATTTGAGGAAGAGATTACACCCAAGAAACAACAGAATCCTCGGACAAGCCTAGCAATTCTAAGATCTTAACCATGCAATCTCTAACCAAATCAAACCAACGCCGTTGCACAAGTTCAATCAGAAGTTATTGAACCAACCTTTCAAGCCTCAAGCCAATTGAGGAGCTCGGATTCAAGGGAGATAGAAACTTGCCGGAAGAGAAGAATCCTCACCGGAAAGGTGTAGAAGCTTGTCCCGTGGACGCCGGATGAAGTGGAAAGCTGCTGATTTCTTCGCCGAAAAGTGTCACCGGAAAAGTAGCAGCGGCGGCCGGAGGACGCCGGAGTAGTCCCGCCGGTAAGGTGGAAGCTCTAGGGTGATCGCCGGTAAGGAGTAGCTCGCCGGTCTTCACCAAGGAACTCCAAATGTGCACGCCGGAAGTGGATGGGACCAGCTGGAATGTTCGCCGGAGAGCTGGCCGGAATAGCGGCAGCGGCGGCCGGAGGTGGCCGGAAGTAGCTGAGGGCCGCCGGAGGTAAGTCACGCCGGTTCTAGATGACAAGGATGCGGTAGGGCTACCCACGGTCTTCCTTGTGAGCTAGGGCTAGAACCAACTAGGGCGGACTTGGTCTAGGTTAGGTCAAGGTGGGCTCGGACCAAATGTGACAAATGTATCCGACTAGGTTTAGGAAGTGGGCTCGAGTGTAGGCTAGGTGGGTGAGGTTGAGAAGGTGGGCGCTAGCCTAGGCTAAGCCCCAAATGGTTAGGGCTAGGTGGCACGTGGTGGCTATCTCCCCCAAATGCGAGGAGAGAGGATACCTAATGCGAGTTGGACGGCTAAGGTAAGACCAAATGCGATGAGGTGGAGGCTAAGGGGCGAGGTGGCGAGCTAATGGTGGCTGGATCAAATGTAGGAGAGCTAGGTGGTGAGTTGGGCAAATGTGGGACTCAAGGTGGCGCAAGGAGAGGCTTCTAGTTCCTAAGGAGATGAAGGTCAACCTAGCTAGGTGGCGAGGTCCTCCCCAAATGGCTCACCAAATGGTAGGCGCCCACCAAATGTGGGTCAAATGTGCGAGCTGGACCAAATGTGCTCCGAGATCTCTCCATGTGGCAGGATGAAGGGCTTAAAGGGAACGAGAAAGATGACTCACCAAATGTGAAGATCGGCTAGGATCTTCCAAGTCGCCGGCGATAAGCAATTCTTCCCAAATGTCGACCGGTTTTCCCCAATGCTGGTCAAGATCACCAAATGTAGCCTAGATCCACCAAATGTAGATCGAGGAGAACAACTTTGCTCACTGTCCTTCGCCGGAGATTGCCGGAAGTACCAAATGTTAACCGGAATTTCCCAAATGATTGCCGGAAATTCCCAAATGTAGCCGGTTCTTCCAAATGATTGTCGGTTTCTTCAAATGTAGGGCGGATTGAGCAAGTATCGCAAACGGGGACCAAGTTGACTTGCTGCCCCTTGCTGGAACACTGTCGGAAAACACCAAATGTTCGCCGGAAATAGTGCAGTGGTGGCCGGATGCCCAAATGTTAGCCGGAAAATCACTAATACCCGCCGGAATTCATTCTTTCTACTTTCTTTCTTGGGCTTTTCTTTTCTTTTTCTTTTTCCGCCCTTTTCTTCTTTCTTTTTCTCTGCTTTTTCTAGACTTTCCGGTGGATTTAACAGATTATGCAGTGGCTGGATTTTGGCTTTGATTCCACGGTTCAAACTTTGAATTCGAACAAGAAATCAAAGGATCTACGCAATCAACTAAGGGGAAAGTGGATGACCCGTAAGAAACACTTTAAAAACTGATTTCCACCATGAAAAGAAGGAGATCACCGGCTGGAATTCTGGCAAACTTCTTCCCTCTTGGCCGAACTCAATTCTAAAGTGAAACAACAAGTTGCAACCCCTTTCTTCCTCGTTAAGGGCGCTTACCTTTTGATTTCGAAGGGAGGATGGTTGTCTTCTTCTTCTAGTCACCTAGATGGATGAAGACCTTCCCGTTGGAGACGTAGCCTCTAGCCTCACGGGTGGGAATGCTCGGCTGCACCTTGATCACCTTTGAATGTAGAGGGGAAAACCAGGAGGAAGACACCTAGCGCCATGGCTTGGAACTTCCCAATCGATCAACCTTTGGCCAAGTATAGGAGAAGAGAAAAGAGAGCAAGCAGAAGAAGCAGAAGAAGCCTCGGGTTAAGGGATTGTACCTCGGGAGGTTGCAGCAATGGCTGCTGCAATTCCTATGCTAAGGGACTTGAGTCACGAGAGAGGGGACTCGGAAGAGAAGAGAGAGATCGAAGAGAGGGAAGGGCACGCGAGAGAGAGAGAGCTAGAGCTCGAGAGGAGAGAGACTACAATTTGACTAATGTCTTCAAATTCTCATTCATGGATGCGAAAACAAAGAGATTACAAGTATTTATAGTACTGAAATGATACTGGATCTAAACATGTGATCCATATCTGAAAACTGAATTAAATTGCAAAAGCAAATGGCGCAAGCAAATACCAAAGCAAATTGCGCAAAATCCAAATCCTAAGTCCTAAATTCGATCCTCCTCAAACCCGAACATACTTGGGCGCTGATTTGGATCGAGCTCTACTTAGAAACACCCTAGGTTGGCCCTAAGAGACCTGGTTCGAACACGGCTTGAGTGGGTTTGAACACACTAGGACTTGACCCACTCTTTAGGAAATCAGAACCCTCGCTTAGAGCCGTTGCACTTCCTCCCGCACCTCCCTCTGCACCAACTCCAAGCATCTCCAAATCAGCTGAACCGTGCTGCAACACACCACCCTCACCTTCCCCTTGACCCGAACCGAGGTCAATTGAGCTGTGTTCAGCCCTGACCGAGTGATGGGCGGACCTTTTCCGCCCTCTATGGCTGCTCTCGGCCACATCCGTGGCCGCTCTAGGCCAAGTTGAAGGTTGGCCATTATCAGATCCGCCCTCCTGAGATGGAGCTTGTCCCCAAGCTCCTGTAGGAAACTGAGTCTTTATCCTGTCAAATAATTCCCATGAAGTACCACCATCGACACCTTCCCATTCAATCATCACCTCATGACGAGGCCTTCCATTGCGTGTCACCCATCTGTGCTTCAATATGCGATATGGTCTGGGAGTGACGTCTGGCAAGGGTTCCACCTGTTCAGGGACGGGTCCATGATGTGGCTTCAAGCGTGAGACATGGAAAACCGGATGAACCAACGCTGTAGAAGGCAATGCAATGCGATATGCCATCTTCCAAATCTTCTGTAATACTTGAAAGGGCCCATAATATCGTGGCAAGAGCTTGGAATAGGGTTGTCCAAGCAAGGATTTCTGCCTCATTGGCAGTCTTTTCAGCCAAACCATGTCCCCTACCACAAACTCTCTGTCTTTGCGCCCTTTGTCATGCACCTTCTTCATCCTGACTTGTGCTCTCTGAATGTTCCTCTTCAGGGTGGCAAGAATCTCATCACGATTCCTGAGAGTGCAGTCCACTTCTTCATCTCTGGCAGTATCAACCTCATATCTGGGGACTGACGTTGGAGGGTAGCCATACAGAGCTTCGTATGGTGTCACGCCGGTTCCTAAATGTAGGCTGGTGTTGTATGACCACTCAGCCCATGATAAGTACTTGACCCACGTGTTGGGTCTTTCACCGGCAAAAAACCTCAGATACGTCTCCAACATTCTGTTAACTACCTCACTTTGCCCATCCGTCTGTGGATGATGGGCCGTGCTAAAGTTGATAACTGTTCCTGCCATCTTCATATATTCTCTCCAGAACGTGCTGAGGAAGATCGAATCACGATCGCAGACAATAGATTGTGGCATGCCATGAAGCTTTCCGATGTTCTCTTGGTATAAGTTCGCCACCATCGGTCCTTGATAGTGCTTGGGCAATGCCACGAAATGACTATATTTGGTCAATCTGTCGACCACAACTAAGACTGCTTCTTTGCCCTCTGACCTGGGCATGGCATCGATGAAATCCATCGATACATCCTCCCATGGTTTGTCTGGAACAGGGAGTGGGTTTAGGTGCCCCGGAGGCTTGGTCGCCTCGTACTTTTCTCGCTGGCAAATGGGACAGGACTTCACGTAATCCCTGACATCTTTCTTCATGTCGTCCCACCAGAACTGAGCCTTGATTCGTCCCAAGGTTTTAGCTACGCCCTCATGACCCGCAACACTAGAGTCATGGAAATGTTGAAGCAGCTCCTGTTTAAGGGCTGAATCCTTTGGGACTAGCGCTCTCTTTTTCTTACAAAGAATGTTCCCTCTCAGTGTATAATGTGGGATTGATCCAGGATTTTGACGTGTAGATTGCTTGAAGAGTCTTAAATTCAAATCCTGATCTTGTTCCTGAATCAACCTCTCCCAAATATCAGTTCCAAGCACTGAGAGAGTCCTCAACTGCTCAGGCATACGGGATAAGGAATCCGCAGCAGAGTTCTCCGTCCCCTTCTTGTATTCTATCGTAAAATCATAGCCAAGAAGCTTGGCTAACCACCTTTGCTGTGTGGGGGTTGAGACTCTCTGCTTCACCATGTAGCGCAGGCTGCTATGATCAGTCCTTACCACGAATCTTCTTCCAATTAGGTAAGGTCTCCACTTGTCAACCGCCAGGACTATTGCCAAGAGTTCTTTCTCATACGTGGAGTAGGGTTTGGCTATGCTGGTCAGAGCCTTGGACATGAAAGTGATTGGATGGCCTTCCTGGCTTAACACTGCACCTACTCCAATGTCACTTGCATCAGTCTCGACCACGAACTCCTTGGAAAAGTCTGGCAACACAAGAACTGGTGTGCTCATCATAGCGGCTTTAAGCTTCTCAAATGCTTCCCTCGACTTGTCATTCCAAGTAAACTCACCTTTCTTCAGTATGTGAGTCAAGGGAGAAGCGATTAACCCGTACCCTTTGATGAATCTCCTATAATAGCCCGTAAGACCCAAAAATCCTCTCATTCCTCGGGGGTCTTTTGGCAAGGGCCACTGCTCCATAGCTTGGAGCTTCTCTGGATCTGCACGAACTCCTTCATGTGATACGATGTGTCCCAAGTAGCCAATGGAGGTCTGACCGAAACTACACTTTGACATCTTAGCGAACAGAGTATTTTCTCTCAAAATCTTCAACATGATGCGAAGATGCTCCACATGTTGTTCCAAACTCTGGCTATATACTAGGATGTCAACGAAAAACACCAGAACGAAGTCTCGGAGAAATTCCCGGAACACGTCATTCATGCACCTTTGGAAGGTAGCCGGTGCATTGGTAAGCCCAAACGGCATAACTAGAAACTCGTAATGACCATCGTGGGTCCTAAATGCCGTCTTGGAGATATCCTCCTCGTTCATCCTTATCTGGTGATACCCAGATCTAAGATCCAACTTCGAGAAAACGCGAGCTCCATTTAATTCATCCAATAACTCATCAATGACGGGAATTGGATGTCTATCCTTAACTGTCGCTTCGTTCAATGCCCTATAATCAACACAAAACCACCACGTGTTATCCTTCTTCTTGACTAAAAGCACGGGCGATGAGAAGGGGCTTGAACTGGGTCTTATGATATTACTCTCTCGCATTTCCTTCACCAGTCTTTCAATCTCAGATTTCTGCGCATATCCATACCTATATGGGCGCACATTAACTGGTTCGGTGCCATTAGCTACCACGATCCTGTGGTCATAGGACCGTTGGGGTGGTAATCCCTTAGGTTCATCAAAAATGTCACTGAACTCACCCAAAACTTTCTGCACTAGCTCAGGGATGTCTTCCCCTGAGTCTTCTGCAGAGTGCACGTCCTCTGCTATGGATACCAACCATGCTGCAGGTTGTTGCACCATGATGGCCTTTAATACTACCTTCGGCTCCATGCTGGGGTCTACTGCTTTAAGCACTACCTCCTCTCCACCCTCCTTAGGCAGGCACATCTCCATGGTCGAGAAATCCCACCAAACTCTTCCTAGGGTCTTAAGCCATTTGACTCCCAAAATGATATCTACGTTGGGGAGGGGGACGACTAACAACTCAACCTTAAACGGAACCTTTTGCAGTGTAAGCTCTACGTCTGTACACCTCCGAGTGCATGGGAGGCTGTCTCCATTAGCCACCAGAATGCGGAGTGCTGACTGCTCCTCTACAATGCTCCCTAACCTATCGGCAATGTGCTCACCCACAAAGTTGTGGGTTGCTCCAGAATCAAGCAGCACGAGAACGTCGAGGTTGCCAACACGTCCTACAACCTTCATTGCATCTGGCTCCTTCGGGTCATTCATCATATGGCAGGCTCCCTCTGGTGGTGGCTGAACCTCTTCAGGCTGTAGAAGCTCCTCTAGAATCTCTGGTTCATCTATGACTTCAATTTCAAGAGGCGGTTCACCCTCCGTCACTTCATAAGATTCCTGCTCTACCGTATACACCCTTATGTTCTTGCACCTATGAGAGGGATCCCAATCATCTTTGCACCAATAGCATTTCTTGTTACGGATCAATTCCTCTCTTTCTTCACGAGTCATGTTAGGAGGAACCCTACTCCTATACACGGGTTTAGGCTCTTCCTTCCTGGGTGGTGCCGGTAACTGCTTAGGGCGTTGAGACACTTCCCGTCCCTTGACAGGATTGGGTGCTCTCCACTGACGGTATAATTCTCGTTTCTTTTGTAGCCTATCCTCTACAGATCGCGCTTTAGCAAAGCACGCCTTCAGCTCTGTGATTCGCTCTGCCCTAACATCAATCTGGATCTCGTCTTTAAGTCCTCCTACAAAGGCGGCTATCAGTGCCTTCGGGGTCCAATGTACCATACAAGCTAAGTCCTCAAACTTTTCCTGATAGTCTTGCACTGTAGAAGTTTGCTTCAAGTTACATAGATCTATGTCAAAATCTACGTAAGCAGACGGTCCAAATCTAAACAACAGGGCTGCTTTAAAATCTTCCCAGTTATGTACGGGCTCTTTGATCTTGAGATATCTTGCCCACCTTCTGGCACTGCCATCCACGTGCAAGGGGGCGATATGATGCCATTCCTCTTCTGGGACGTTTTGACATATGAAGTACTGCTCCACGAGAAAGATCCATCCCAAGGGGTCGGTGCCGTCAAATCTAGGGAAATCAACACGAACTGAGAGGGCTCTAGGTTGGTCCCTCGGTCTGTATTGGTGTTGGGGTTCTCTATAAGGTTCCCTGTAAGGCACTCTATAGGGTTCCCTATAATGCTCCCTATGAGGTTCCCAACTCGGTGGGTCACGCTCAGGTCTATCTTCCCACCTATGCTCAGTGTTAGCATTCTCCCACTGAGTTCCTCCGAATCTAGGCCCATACTGGCTAGCTTGTGGACCATAAGGTTCACGGTTTCCAAACTGACTGGCTTGAGGCCCATAAGGCTCTCGGTTTTCAAACTGGCTAGCTTGAGGCCCATAAGGCTCTCGGTTTCCTAACCCAGATGTAGAGTGCTGCTGTCCTCCATTATTACCATTATACCCATTATGGTGGCCACTAGGCCCTCCTATGTTGACTGTCGGGTCAACATGTTGGCCATTGTGTCCCCCATTGGTTCCATGGTAATCCTCAAATTGTTCTGGGTTCCAACTCAGCTGTGGCCTACTCGTGACTGCTTGCATACGCCACGGGGGTGGTGTAGGGTCGGCACTAGGAGGTCCGCCCAACACTCCCTTCTGCTTATCCGGTCTAGGAGGGGGAGTAACTTGAGAAGGAGGAGCCGGGGCAGGCCTTTGGTTGGAAGCCTGGTTAGCATTCATGGCCCAAAGCATCTCCTTAATCTCGTTGATGTCGTCTAACTTAGACAACTGTTGTTTATACACACTCATCTCCTGACGCATCTTGAGAACCTCGTTCTCAAGTTGAACCATCCTACCTACGGCTTGAGTCTCCAACTCAGCCGAAGGTACTTCTCCCTCAATTGAGGGGTCTACCTCAACTTGGGGAGAAGCCTGCACAATATCCATTCTCCCGGGCATGGTAGTACGCCCGCTTCTCAAATCCATCTAAATATCAAACACTTTAAGCAAACAAGCTGAAATCAAAGGCTACGCTAGCAAGCAAATCTGAAACTCAACCAAAATCAAATCTGCAATTCTAACTTCAAATCTGAAAGCACTGAAATTCCTAACTTAAATGTGGTCTGCAACTTCTTTAGAGAATGCCGAAACTGAAATCTGCTCCAAAGGTAGCCGCGGAGAGGTGCTGAAACTCCAAGGAGGCTCTGATACCAAATTGGTAGGGTCTCGCCTAGCGCCGGACAAGTCTGCCACGTTTAAGCCGTGCCTACCCCCAAGATCCCCACAGAGCGCACCTAGAATAACTCTAAATAAAGCAAATACAAACTATCTACCCAAGTCGGACAAACAACCGAGACTTAAAAACCAAATGCGGAAGCGAAATTAAACTAAACTTGAAATCAAAAACCCAATTACGAAAGCAATCTAGCAATCAACAAAGCTAGGACAAATCTCCAAGATCAACTATCAACTTGAAAGAAAGGCACACCAACTAAAGATCTACCTTGTGACTCGTAAAGCCGATTTGAGGAAGAGATTACACCCAAGAAACAACAGAATCCTCGGACAAGCCTAGCAATTCTAAGATCTTAACCATGCAATCTCTAACCAAATCAAACCAACACCGTTGCACAAGTTCAATCAGAAGTTATTGAACCAACCTTTCAAGCCTCAAGCCAATTGAGGAGCTCGGATTCAAGGGAGATAGAAACTTGCCGGAAGAGAAGAATCCTCGCCGGAAAGGTGTAGAAGCTTGTCCCTTGGACGCCGGATGAAGTGGAAAGCTGCTGACTTCTTCGCCGGAAAGTGTCGCCGGAAAAGTAGCAGCGGCGGCCGGAGGTCGCCGGAAGTCACCGGAGTAGTCCCGCCGGTAAGGTGGAAGCTCTAGGGTGATCGCCGGTAAGGAGTAGCTCGCCGGTCTTCACCAAGGAACTCCAAATGTGCACGCCGGAAGTGGATGGGACCAGCTGGAATGTTCGCTGGAGAGCTGGCCGAAATAGTGGCAGCGGCGGCCGGAGGTGGCCGGAAGTAGCTGAGGGCCGCCGGAGGTAAGTCACGCCGGTTCTAGATGACAAGGATGCGGTAGGGCTACCCGCGGTCTTCCTTGTGAGCTAGGGCTAGAACCAACTAGGGCGGACTTGGTCTAGGTTAGGTCAAGGTGGGCTCGGACCAAATGTGACAAATGTATCCGACTAGGTTTAGGAAGTGGGCTCGAGTGTAGGCTAGGTGGGTGAGGTTGAAAAGGTGGGCACTAGCCTAGGCTAAGCCCCAAATGGTTAGGGCTAGGCGGCACGTGGTGGCTATCTCCCCCAAATGCGAGGAGAGAGGATACCTAATGCGCGTTGGACGGCTAAGGTAAGACCAAATGCGATGAGGTGGAGGCTAAGGGGCGAGGTGGTGAGCTAATGGTGGCTGGATCAAATGTAGGAGAGCTAGGTGGCGAGTTGGGCAAATGTGGGACTCAAGGTGGCGCAAGGAGAGGCTTCTAGTTCCTAAGGAGATGAAGGTCAACCTAGCTAGGTGGCGAGGTCCTCCCCAAATGGCTCACCAAATGGTAGGCGCCCACCAAATGTGGGTCAAATGTGCGAGCTGGACCAAATGTGCTCCGAGATCTCTCCACGTGGCAGGATGAAGGGCTTAAAGGGAACGAGAAAGATGACTCATCAAATGTGAAGATCGGCTAGGATCTTCCAAGTCGCCGGCGATAAGCAATTCTTCCCAAATGTCGACCGGTTTTCCCCAATGCTGGTCAAGATCACCAAATGTAGCCTAGATCCACCAAATGTAGATAGAGGAGAACAACTTTGCTCACTGTCCTTCGCCGGAGATTGCCGGAAGTACCAAATGTTAACCGGAATTTCCCAAATGATTTCCGGAAATTCCCAAATGTAGCCGGTTCTTCCAAATGATTGCCGGTTTCTTCAAATGTAGGGCGGATTGAGCAAGTATCGCAAACGGGGACCAAGTTGACTTGCTGCCCCTTGCTGGAACACTGTCGGAAAACACCAAATGTTCACCGGAAATAGTGCAGCGGTGGCCGGATGCCCAAATGTTAGCCGGAAAATCACTAATACCCGCCGGAATTCATTCTTTCTTCTTTCTTTCTTGGGCTTTTCTTTTCTTTTCTTTTCTTTTTCTTTTTCCGCCCTTTTCTTCTTTCTTTTTCTCTGCTTTTTCTAGACTTTCTGGCGTATTTAGCAGATTATGCCGTGGCTGGATTTTGGCTTTGATTCCACGGTTCAAACTTTGAATTCAAACAAGAAATCAAAGGATCTACACAATCAACTAAGGGGAAAGTGGATGACCCATAAGAAACACTTTAAAAACTGATTTCCACCGTGAAAAGAAGGAGATCACCGGCTGGAATTCCGGCAAACTTCTTCCCTCTTGGCCGAACTCAATTCTAAAGTGAAACAACAAGTTGCAACCCCTTTCTTCCTCGTTAAGGGCGCTTACCTTTTGATTTTGAAGGGAGGATGGTTGTCTTCTTCTTCAAGTCGCCTAGATGGATGAAGACCTTCCCGTTGGTGACGTAGCCTCTAGCCTCACGGGTGGTAACGCTCGGCTGCACCTTGATCACCTTTGAATGTAGAGGGGAAAACCGGGATGAAGACACCTAGCGCCGTGGCTTGGAACTTCCCAATCGATCAACCTTTGGCCGAGTAGAGGAGAAGAGAAAAGAGAGCAAGCAAAAGAAGAAGAAGAAGCCTCGGGTTAAGGGATTGTACCTCGGGAGGTTGCAGCAATGGCTGCTGCAATTCCTATGCTAAGGAACTGGAGTCACGAGAGAGGGGACTCGGAAGAGAAGAGAGAGATCGAAGAGAGGGGAGGGCGCGCGAGAGAGAGAGAGTTAGAGCTCGAGAGGAGAGAGACTACAATTTGACTAATGTCTTCAAATTCTCATTCATGGATGCGAAAACAAAGAGATTACAAGTATTTATAGTACTGAAATGATACTGGATCTAAACATGTGATCCAGATCTGAAAACTGAATTAAATTGCAAAAGCAAATGGCGCAAGCAAATACCAAAGCAAATTGCGCAAAATCCAAATCCTAAGTCCTAAATTCGATCCTCCTCAAACCCGAACATACTTGGGCGCTGATTTGGATCGAGCTCTACTTAGAAACACCCTAGGTTGGCCCTAAGAGACCTGGTTCGAACACGGCTTGAGTGGGT